>JAVQJL010036392.1:0-83311 GCA_036024295.1 Nannoperca obscura
AGTCTCAAGAGCATGGAGGAGATTCCAGGAGACAGGCAGGTACTCTAGGAGAGCTGGACAGGGCCGTAGAAGGTCCTTAACCCAGCAGCAGGACCGGTATCTGCTCCTTTGTGCAAGGAAGAACAGGATGAGCACTGCCAGAGGCCTACAGAGTGACCTCCTGCAGGCCACTGATGTGAATGTCTCTGACCAAAAAATCAGAAACAGACTTCATGAGGGTGGCCTGAGTGCCTGACGTCCTCTGTTGGGCCCTGTGCTCACTGCTCGATTGGCATTTGCCATAGAACACCAGAATTGGCAGGTCCGCCACTGGTGCCCTGTGCTTTTTACAGATGAGAGCAGGTTCACCCTGATCACATGTGACAGACGTGAAAGGGTCTGGAGAAGCCGTGGAGAACATTATGCTGCCTGTAACATCGTTCAGCATGACTGGTTTGGTGGTGGGTCAGTGATGGTCTGGGGAGGCATATCCATGGAGGGACGCACAGACCTCTACAGGCTAGACAACGGCACCCTGACTGCAATTAGGTATTGGGATGAAATCCTGGGATCCATTGTCAGGCCCTACGTTGGTGCAGTGGATCCTGGGTTCCTCCTGGTGCACGACAATACCCGACCTCATGTGGCGAGAGTATGCAGGCAGTTCCTGGAGGATGAAGCAATTGATACCATTGACTGGCCCCCACGCTCGCCTAACCTAAATCCAGTAGAACCCCTCTGGGACATTATGTTTTGGTCCATCTGACGCCGTCAGGTTGCACCGCTGACTGTCCAGGAGCTCAGTGATGACCTGGTCCAGATCTGGGAGGAGATACCCCAGGATACCCCATTCGTCATCTTATTAGGAGCATGCCCTGACGTTGTTGCATACAACCACGTAGGGGCCATACAAACTGAATACCATTTTGAGTTGCTGCAATGACATTTCTGCAAAATGGACTAGCCTGCCGCATCATTTTTGCACTTTGATTTTCACTGTGTTTTTGAATTCAGCCCTCTGTAGGTTGATCATTTTAATTTCCATCACCCGATGTGGCATCCTTTCGTTCTTAACACATTACCCAGCCCGTATCAATATAGATATCAGCATGATTTCTTTCCGCATTGAGATCTGAGGTGTTTCTTTAATTTTCTTTAGCAGTGTATTACATTAAATTCTAATAAGAGGGTACTGACTAATGAATTTTCTTAGTGTCAGTCTTTCTCTCCATCCCTCTCTTCTCCTCTACCTCGTTCTTTCATCTTCTTTTTCTTCTGTGCGTTTCTGAAAGGTAAAGCAAAACAGCTGGGAGATGTTTATGTCCTTATTTTGTAAATGCATCTTCAAAATGAAGCTTTAATTGTCCTCTGGCATGCTTTTGGGCAGTCTTAACTTGACTATGATCGCATTCATACTTTGCAGTGGGAATCTGTATTGACATATGGCGCCTATTTTACATAATACTCAAACCCACAGGGGTACTGTTGTGGGTGCATGGGCACATCAAAACACCACTCATATATTCACTGCAAATTACTCTCCAAATCTGTATAAGCCACTGAGAGCTAGGAAGACATTCAGTAATCAATGACAGAGATTTTCCTTACCTCTCTAAACAGGAGAGTTATTTATGCGGTCTGACACCAATCAGCAGGGTGTCTCTGCTCCGACCCAGCAAGTCCTGGAGAGGGAAGAAATGCTTTCTTTTGATTGTTTATTCTAACCAGGCTGGTGTGTATTCATTATTTATCAATATCAAAACGGTGTTTAATAAAGAGCATGTTACCTCATTTTATACCCGATATATTATATCAGTGTGCACAGCAAGTTGACCATGGTATAGACATTGGGGGGTAGCACATTTCCCACAATTCTATGATTTATATATGAACATTTGCATATTTAGAACATAGTTTTGAGGACTACATTCATCATTTGAATTCACATTTATAGGAATAGTCTGATTTCTGAGATCCCTCCACTTCATTTTGTTTTGGTGATTTGTTTACTGTTCACTGTTTTACAAGCTAAAACAAGCAACTTCTTTCAAACTTCTCCACCTGTGTCTTAATTGAATTAAGATGGGAGTATTGTAATTGTCTCCATGTAACCACCATCATTCGCACACAAGATGCATTTACCTGTAGTACCTTACTAAGCAACCTATTTAGCTGGATACTTACACTTACTGTCTATGTGCACTACTAAATTACATAATTGTTCACATTCCACTTTCTCACCTGATCATCTGTATTTCCAAAACATGCCCCTGTCTGGCCACTGCCATCAGCACGCCTCTCCCTCCCTGTCTCCCTGTGCTGCCTGCAGTGTGACCAGATATCACTATTTTACATAAAGAACATTGACTGATGACCTTCATGATCATTTTAATTGAATACACTGAATAGTTTGCTTGTATTAATAGTTGTATTTACTTTAATGTAATCATGCTGTTTAGCTAGCTACATACTAAGTGTATAAAGAACACTGTACAATGTACTGTAGTAACAGTTACCTGAAACATTAGTTATTGCCTTTCCTACTAGTAATATAATATTACCTATTTTAGTTTAAAAAAAAAAAAACTTTCTAAGCTTTATAGGTAACGTAACCATTTGCTATCCTCCACTGACTGACCAAACTAAAAACTTGTGATTACCATCACAGCACAGAACGACCCCCCTCCCCTATATGATTTGTGGTTACGCTGCCCTAGAAGTTACACATGGTTTTGCACCCTGCTGTTTACTTCAGTTAACTATGGGTAGGGGCAATTTATTAATTCTCTAATTTAGATTATGCCTTGTTATATTAAAATTAAATCTTGATTAAATTGTTGTCAGATTCATCTTTAGCCTTTGCAAGCTCTTTTCCAGAAAGCTTCATCTACTCATTGTCATGTACTGTGTATCCACTTTACAGTGTTTTATTCAAATTATATTAAGCTGATACTCAAAAGTTTAAAATAACTACTACTAAAAATGTTTCTACATCAAGTTTTCTTTTTGTTACTGATCTGTTAATATGCTGCTAAAATCCTCTTTTAAGTGCGTGTAAATCATGAGAGGTACTAAAATAAATTCCACCAGTTACCTGTCCCTTTTGCTGTCTTAGTGGTTCAGACTTGTAAGACTTGTGGTTTTGGCTTTCATTATAATTCCTGTAATCCTCAACTACATAGACAGATCCAATGGCTTTTGTAGAAGCGTTACATAATAGTTTTGATTTTGTAAATTCACAGACTGTAGTCTGACACAGACTCTGTTGATAAATGCTTGGACTTTGGGTATGTTTTGACTCTCAACTATAGATGCTATATACTGTTATACTTGAATGTTCAGCACAAAGACATGTTACTGACAGCAACCTTTAAACACCTCCAAAGACATATATTTTATTTTACATGGATTAGTTTACCAATGTTAAATGCTTAAGCACTAAAACCTGATTAGTAATTCTCCTTGTAGGTGGTTTTACCCTCCCCCATGTATATAATGTTTTACATCTTCTCATTAATACCATCTTTAAAAATAAATATAATATAATAAATAAAAAGTTCGAAAGCACAAATTGTGTATGTTAGTCAATGCAGACAAAACAGGTGGTGAACGTCTCTCCTTTTCTCTCTTTTTTACGTAACAATTAACACACACATTAGGGTAGGAGCTAGTGATTGTGACATGTTGGGTGATATTTTATCATCTATGTGGCTACCCCAAACGTTTTAACTGTGGTGAGAGTTTGTAAGCCTTTTGGGTGAGTTGGAAATGGACCAAGGATTTTCTTTTAGTGATAAGGTTAACTGTGCTGGGCTGTGAGAGTGCTTCACTAATTATTTGAAGCCTCCTCTCAGATTAGGGTAGAAAGGCAGAGCTTATGGACAGTCGCATAGCAGACAATCAGACCATGTAATAACCAGAGGGCCAATATTTGCTCAAATCCACTGTAACACCTCAAAAAACAAAAGTGTGTAAAGCCCTAATGCTCAGTCTAATCCCACGCCACACTGCCTTGATAAACACCGACGCCACCCCCACAATGGGCGCCATCTTTACTCTGGCAATTAGGCAGAGCTTTGGATTATCACTTCCTCAGCCCAGCACACCACAAATCCATCCGGATTCACTTATTCCCCTCCCATGTCTGTGGCCATTTGGACTTTTTGGGAACATGGCCAGCAGACAAATGTAGGAGTAACACTGCTGAAAGTACAGAGTTCTAAAAATCTTTTCTTTTTTTTTTTTTTTATGTATTCTTGCATTCCTGCCAGTTTGACAAGTCTATAAAATAAAAATGAAACCTGGGGAGCCTACAAACACTGTCCTGGTAAATATTTTATGAGAGCAATAAGCTAAATTTAATGCATTTTTCTCCTTCAGTTGTTTTTTTTTTTTGTAAATGTTCCGTGTTGTATAAAAAACATTTTGCGGTACATCCTTCCTTCCAAGCAGCCCTTGTTTTGATCCACGCCTTGTGGGCCAGGAGTGTCTCTAGTGGGCTCTGAGTAAGAACTTAAAATGCTTACTGAAAGGATTTGATTTGCTCTGTCTCACTGCACCTCAAAGGCATTATTTTTACTTATTAGAAAGCTCACCCAGGGTAAATTGTGTAAGAGATCAAGGGTTTCTAGGGGTCTGGAGACTCTCATCTTTCTACTTGAGGCCTCTCTTCCATGTGTTTGCTCAAATTTGTTTTTTTTCCTCCACCTGGTCTCTCCTTGTGGAGTGGAAAAAAGATACTATGTGTATTTGTGTGCATTACGCAGCTCCCCCACTGTATGTGTCCCTTTGTGTGTTTGCATATTCCAGAACAACTAAGCGTGCATACGTTTGGTAAAGTGGATATTCTTCACAGGTTTGAGATGAGAGCCCTCCTGGTTGTGTATACATCCACCCCCCGTCTCTTGGGTGGCTTGTTTCCCTTCCAGCAAATCAATGCTGTGGCTGTCATCTCCTGCATTTTATGTGTCTGCTGTACAGCCGCCTGTCAGCGCCTAACACATTCCTCTGTGTGTCTCCTCTCTTTTATCTGCAGATACCCCAGTGTCATCACAAAAAGGTAAGACAGCACTCCATCAGTCACCTGTGGATGCCCCTGAATTTTCAGATTGGTGGCATGTGGGTGTATTGCTCTGTGTCTGCGTTCTCAATTTTTTCTAATGAGATGAAAAACATTTCATGGTGTTGTTGATGTTGATTTGAAATTGAGTCATTCAGTGTTTCTGTTACAAAACAATCTGTTTGATTACAAAGTCAATCACTCACACCCACTGACACCTAAACTAAATTATCCTGCTATCCCGCAATGATAGACAGCCCACAGTCTGTGTTTATGCATCACTTTCTGCAAGTCTTATGTTAAGACCAATCACAGTTCTGTTTAGACTCCTCCACAGTTTCATGTGTATGTTAATGTGAGGTTGGGGGAGGTGATTGTTTTGCATTGTGGATCTTCAGGGAGAGGCAGGAAATGTTTGTAGGAATGTACCTGTAGGCTGTTTTGATTTTGTAAGATGATGGGACCAGACAGTCAAACTGTCTAAACAGCTCCGGGGGTTTTGTTCTGAGTGGCAGCCTGCAGGTGTATGCACCGAGCAGTCCCAGCCCTCTTCTCTTCATAGTGAAGATACAGTAATGGCAGAGGGTGTGTCACGCTCTGTGATTGCAAAGCAGGAGCAGAAAATCAGTCAGGAGAACTCCCCGCTGATTTTGTTGAAACTTTCTCTGATTTCCTGCTGTGCTTATAAGAACTTAGGTGTTGTTTTGTACGAGCTCCTACCAGAACAGAACAGAACGCAGGTGAAAATGTTTCCATTGTCACCTGGATCTGATATATTGTGCACAACATGTATATTTGAAAAACCTAAACAGCAGGAGTGTGTCACGACATTTGTCACCTTACAAAGTTTCAGATCTGTTGAAGCTGCTTGTAGATACAGTGCAAGAGGCATTGATAGGGTGTGTCTGTGTGACAGGTTACACTTAGTGTGCCCTCACCCACACACATACCGTTGTGAGGCCTATATTTGTGATTGCGGCGTACGGTGCTGTCAGATGGGCCTATAAAAGTAAGTGATGTGGGTTGCCCGAGCTTCACTCTCTGATAAATGCTGAAGGGAGGCAAAGGCTGGTGTTGTGTACATCATCCCTCCACAGCCGCGCTCGCATATGTTTCTGAATGAAAGGGAGATAAGTAAGGCCACGCAACCCTGACAGTGAGTGAATGCTCACTTTTGTTAATCTGTGTGTGTCCGTGTCTGTGTGTTTGTATGTCTTCCTTTCCTTGCCCATTCAATATGTCCAATTCAAATCCATTTAGTTAGAAGCATCAACAAAACGTTCACTGTCTCTAGGCCCCACACATGGAGTGCCATATAGAGAAATAGCCCATCGTATTAATTTATACACTGTGAGTTATAGATGGCTTTGCAGCTCTGACAGTGCCATCGGTTCTGAAGAGCCATGAGGCCTTGAGGCAAAAATGTTTGTGTGTGTACATCTCTTAAAAGACTGGCATATAATTGTGTGTGTGTGTGTGTGTGTGTGTACCTGAGCATGAAAAAGAGTACAATGCTACAGTATATGTGTAAGACTGAAGGGCAGCTCATACTGTTTAGGTCCAGGTAGTACTCAGACTGTGGTTGAATAACCTTTACTGTTGTTCCACGCAAATATCATGATTAATACAGGAGGACCTCATTATAATGTGACCTTATTATTTAGTTATTTACTTCTGTGGAACATTTCCACTATCTGCCCCCCCCCTAGTATGACATCCTTTATCCAACACCTCTCCACCTTCTTACACCCTTCCTCCCTCTCCTCTGCCAAATGAAGTGTATTTATGGCACCTGTGTTGGAAAAACAGTCTCTAGGAGACGTCCCTCTAATTTCATTTTCAAAATGCCAGCAATAAATTTATCAAATGGGCTAAATCGAATTGGAGTCACACGCAGTGTCATCCGTCATGGGCTGTCCCTCAGGGGCTTGTGGGAATACTCAAGCCAGCCAAAACCTCTGCTGGCAGGAGAAAAAGAAGAGTGTTTAGAAGGGAGGTGGGTCCTGGTAGGAGGAAAACCAGATGAATGTACTGGAGAAATATGCTGAGAACAAAGATGTGCACGCATATCTTTAAGTGATTAGATGCCTATGTGCAAGCATGAATTAGCTTGTGCATGAGTGTGGATGCATATGTGTGTGCAGAGGTCAATGCTAATTCTTCAAGACATAGGCGCCTCACACTGGAATCTCGGTTAAGCACTTTGGCTGTCAATGTGCTGGCGTAATTATTGATTAATTGCAACACAAGTTGATTGATTGTTTTGCTCATTTTGCATTTGTAAATCCCTCTAAGTTCAAACATCACTTTGTGCTTCATCCCCTCCGCTGCCTTTGCAAACTCCAGGTTCACACGCTCTGTGCCCTCTCATTTCTCACTTCCTCATCCTCTGTACCTGACTTTTCCACCTTTGCCTCTATCTTTAAATGCCTTTGCCCCTGCTTTCCTTTTGTTTCACCCCTCTTTCCACCTGCCTTTCTTTTTTCTCCTCTCAGCATTTATCACTGTGCAGGTTAAGCCAGGCGTGAGTGAGGGTAAAGCAGCTTAGTACTAACAGGGCTAATGAAGTCAGGCCGTATTCCTCTGACGGGGATCAGTGGTGCTACTCTGTGAAGCCTGTCAGCGTTTAATGATTAGATGAAACATTCAGACACCTGCTACGAGAAGACAGGCACACTGATTTGTGGTAATACCCAACCATGGTCTCTCTAACGCAGATCCACAAACATTTATGCATGTACACGTACTCACTTCACAGACACATCTAGTATATGCACACACTCACGTGCACATGCACACATTCTCCCACCCCTCCCACTTCGCAAAGGTGTTGATTTATGACTCAAACATGGTATCAAGGGTATACACAGCAAAGTGATTGGAGGAAAAACAAATGACAGAGAGATTCAGAAACAGCAATCTGGCTATTGATCCCTGCTATGTGCAGGAAGGTGGGGAAAAAAAGTAAGCTGCATGAGAGATTTACCTCTTGCCTTGATACGCAGATTGTAAACAACTCCACACGCTCTATTCAAGATGCACGCTGTGATCTATGTTTTCTCTACTTCTCAATTGGCATGGTAGAAGATCAATCGGAAGGCCAACATCTCAAAACCTTTTTGAACATTTAAAGATGAATCTCTGATTCATTCAAAATCTTTTTAGATTAGGTTATCCTTCTGACTTCACACTCGGGCAGCTTAATGTGAGCTGGTGCTGGAGTGTGTGTTGTTAGTATGTCAGTAAATGTGTCAGTGTCAAAGTGGGAGGGTGTTTGTTTGTGTGTTTAAATGCTAAAACTGATAAATGGAGTGACAGAGGCAGTGGTTGGGTCAACAAGCTGCCTGTTTGTCAGAGTGAAAGGGTGCCTATGAGGGCCTGGCCGCTTTTTGCCCCATTAGCCACACATGCTAATTTACCTGTCAACTTACATCTACACAAGTAAACTACGCTCTTCCCAACTTCTCTCTCTGCTTCTCTTCCTCCAGTCCCCTCCTCCCTAAATCTCCAGATCTCACCCTCATTACATTTTGTTCAATATATCTTCAGTCCACTGCTAAATTGGAAACACACTCTGCCCTCACTTAGGAAATTCTTTCCCTCATGTGAAAGTACTTGTTTAGCTCCACATTGAAGAATCTTAGGACTTGATTTCAATTAAATCTATGTGCATTTCTGCTAGCGCGCGGCTCCCAGGCTCTCTCTTGGTTTGCAAAGCCTCCTTATAAGTACTTTGGGAAACTAGTTGAAAGTATAGTTTTAAAAGGAAGAACTTTCTTCACATCCAAGTAGTTGAATAAGAGCAAAGCTACCATGAAAAGAAGTATAGACTATTAGCTAGTTAGTTGTTAAGATTTCTTATTTTACTTGTGTCATGCGCTGTCTGACACTATCAGCAAAAATTACCACTGAGGATTGAACACATTACATCCCATATACAGTATAATGTAATGTGTTAAGTTGTATACATATGTTGTCTTTTGACAAACAAAGCATTCTGGTACCACACAATGAGCATAATGTTCCCATAAAGTCTAATGATTGATGTATCAGTTGTAATTGATCATTGTCAAGGATTGTTACCTTATGCCTGAAGCTGTCTATTAACCTTTCTTCCTTCCTCTTGTGATTAAAGCCAACTTCTGACAGTACAGCACAGACTTAAAAAGAACACCTCCAAACCTAAATACAAAATACAGAAAAGCTGAGTGAGCAAAAACTAGACTACTGGTTTATTTTGGTGCTCTAGAAGAGCACATATCTATGCAGCATTTAGAAATACCCACAGCTTAATTCTCAAAATTAGTAACTGACAATCACAATGCAGTAATCCTCATGTGATCTTCTCAGCTATTACAAGCCTCATAAATCCAGCTCCAAACAGCCTTTTTGACACCATTGCTACATCAGAGTGTGATGAGTGCTTTCACTGCTGTTTGGAGATATGATAAACAATGTGTTAACTACTAGCTAGGGTGTACATGATGATGTATGAGAGACCTTGTGTGGGCTCATGAAAAAAGTAATGCAATTAAAACCTCATCACGCTCCCTTGATCCTGTCCTTAACACCTATTTTTATGGAAATGTTTGGTGGATGAGGTGGAAGTGGAAGTCATTACCTGAAAGCTGTCATTGTAAAACCAAAGTTCTTCACAAGCATTGAAATTCATCCAATTTAGCCGGGTTTATCCTAAATTGAACTGACTACTGAATTTGAACGAAATTCAGCACAGCACTGACACAGACCCAGTTTTAGCAATAAATTGTGACAGAACATGGCCCATGAAAGAAACGTTCTCATTTGCACTTGATTGTCACTATTGATGTGATTTACTGCAGCTGTGATCCATTTTTCAACCTTATAATGCATATTTCCACACAATGCAATGTATCATTCCACAATATATTTTTCAGCACTAATTGGTAGCTGTGGTGATAATTGTAGAAGTGACTGTTGTAATAGACAAAAAACAATGTAGACTATACCACTGGGCTAAGTTGCATAAGTAATATGAAACAATAACAATTATGCTGTATTCAATTATGCTGATTTTCAATCTTACAATAAAGGGATTAATCAATATCTAAGCACTTTGTGTATTCCAGTGTTGTCCTTTTGTTTACTTCTATAGACTGTAGGCTACACATTTATTCACATTTCCCTGCATTAGAGAGCAGACCAGGTGCATAAGTTTGTCAGTATTAATTCATCACTCCATTTGTTTCAGACAATGGTATTGATTAATGGATAGGATTTGTTACTTTGACTTGAGATGGAAAGGTAATTGCCTTAATATTGACCACTTCAAGTATTATGATAAGACAGAATTCGATTAATTTATTATCTTTAATGCTATTTTCTCTTAATGCCTTTTATTCTTTAATAAATTAGACTCTGGTTCCCTGTGACAAGAACCATGATTACTTTGACCTTTTAATAAAAATTTTTTAATTCATCTTTGTATTCTCTGCAGGAGAAAGGGGTCATTATACCCTGATATTGCCTATATTGACTCAACCAGGCCAATTAATAAGTCCATGTCAAGCATATATGGATTTAAAATAAACAGAAGACACTGTAGGTTCACGGTAGACCCCCAGTGAGCATAACTGAAACCTCTGTGACAGGATTGGTGAAAAATGATATAGATAATGAATAGTGTCACCTGTGCATGAAGCAGAAAGTAGCTTTCTTTTGCAACAATGTGAAAGGCTATTTGTTATTGCTCACAAGAGGCAGTTTGTTTTCCAGGCTAAACCCTGCAACAAGTCCAATTGAGTCTTAACCAGAGATAAAGATAAAAATCACACAAAGAGAGCCTCAACAGACCCACATCTTAGACTCATTATGGTTGTCTGGGCATTGAACATTTCTCAGGAAAAGACAAAGAGCAGATAAAAGCAGAGACAAGTATAACAAGAAGAATGGAGACAGAAGTAAACTGATCACCAATCTTTCTTACAGAATCCTGTTCTTAAGCCTCAGCTGCCAATTAGATATGAGAACAGCTTGTTCCCTTGACGGATGAACTTAATTTGATATTCTGTGGTCTGCTCAGTAGGGTGCAACACTGATTGCACTGGTGGATGGAGTTTTCAGGGCATCCATACAGGCTAAGTGTAATTGACTATCTAGAGATAGACTTTTATCATAATTCTTCTCTTTTTGGTAGAGCAGTTCCATTTAAAAGGTACGTCAGCTCTGTATATGATTGTGTGTGGCAGGTATCTGGAAGATCAGAGCCTGGTTGCAAGCCCCACGATGCACCCAGAACCAGAGCTGCAGTAATCCCATGGAGCAAATAACTCTGTCATGATTCAACAACATGGTATTGTCACAGGACTACCTGCTCCGAGTGACTTAGATGATTCATACATCTTTGTCTGTTTACTGACAAGACGCCACAGTTGGGCTTGAAGCCCTACAGGGCTGGCATTGCCAGAGAGGCGGGTGGCATATTGCACCCAGCAGGACAGCTCCTATGTAGGCCTGCTCGGCAGAGGGATTTGGCCAGCTTGGATTAGCTCAGCAGGGTGAAACAGAGGGATACAGACGGGGAGGGACGGACAGGGAGTGGAAGACGGAGTACATCAATCTCTGCTCAGTACACAGACACCTGAGAAACCTGAGATAAAGCTGCTGAAAATCATGGAAAGTTCCTACTCTGGTGCACAAGTCACACCAGGGAAACATGAAACAACTACCAATACCTCTGCCATTTGCTATAAACCCAGAGCCACATTAATTAGCAACAATTAGACACATTTCACAGATTTCACATTATCTTTTGACATAGTTTTGCACTTTTTCACACTTTTGTATTTCTTTTAGATTTAACAACTGCTATAGATGTCTCAGCGAGGACATGTGAATATTCATTTAAATGCCCATAATGAGATAAACACATCCCCTGACTCCACAGTCACACTAATTAAGCTGGCTTTTTCTTTCTACAGTGCTGCGCTCTCAAACCTCGTCAACTGCTCAAAGGCATGTCAGCACGGTAATGGCAGATGGGTATTCTAAAGACAAAAAATAAATAAGTAAGTTGAAATGATAAAAAAAAGCATACACAAACAGGAAAGAAGCAGAGCCATTTGCCGCTGACAGACTGCTGAGGAAACATGTCTTTATTCTTTGCTCAGGCTGGTTAATTTCTGTCCGAGGGATGGATCTAATCCAAGAGTTTATTACCAAACTTCAGATGCAAAGCCTTTTCGTTTTCTGACACCAAAGAGGGCCAAGAAAATGAATCGGGGTCTGGACAAATTGGCAGCACTCACACGAGCGCAGTAGAAAGAAATTCTCAAATGTAAAAGTCGTGTCTTCCTTCAGCTCCTCTCCAGCATCTTTCAGACTTCCTCTGATAACTATCCTAATTTCACCATTTACACAGTCACAGTGCATAGTGCTGTTGAGTGTATGTTTTACAGTACAAGCCAATGCGCAGACACTGTTAAAGCAAATCATTATGACAAAGCTGTCTTCCCCTTGGGCACATGTAACAAGATTTAGTTCTATTAGAAGAGGGAGGCAGAGAGAGAGAGAGAGAGAGAGAGAGAGAGAGAGAGAGAGAGAGAGAGAGAGAGAGATGAGCAAAAAAGGGGATTATACAGTATCACATTGTGAGGTGTATTGCTGCATCAGGTATTCAGGCCCCATGTTCCCTTCTCCCCTCCCACCATTCCCAAGAATTCCATGGGTTCCCTCCCTGCTTTGAAGCCAAACGAAGAGAAGCTACATAGTCATTTGGAGACATTGTACTGGAAAGAGAAGGCAACCAGTAAATACACTCACATCTTGTAACCAGAAGAAGAAGCAGAAGGGTTAAAGATATAAAAAGAGGAGAAAAAACAATCATCTATTAAATTAGATTATAATAAATTACAAAAGTGTTAAAGAAATGGATGATTAGCAATCCCCAGGCCTCTCTGGGAATGTTGCTATGCTCCCCTGATGCCCTGGGGCTCAGGGATTACCTGTCGACAAATGATAAAACAATATTTGCAAAATGATTAGTCTACTTTACAAGCTCAATAAAACAAACAAACAAAAATAATATGTTAATTCATTCACTTGGCATTATCCATGCATGTCTTGTGGTTCCCTTTGGTCACTTTCTCTTTGTGCTCACAGGGCCTGTCCTCTTAAGCTTAGCTTTTTGTGCCATTTTAAGTAACTATTTTATATTCAGCAAAAATCAGGATAACAAATTACTGTGCAAAGATACGTAAGTTTCCAGTCAGCCTGTTTACCCTGGAGAGTGAAAAGGCACCTAGGAAGCATGGTAGGCCTCAGAAGGATTATTCTAGGCTAATTTCAAGCACAAATCAGCTCACAGCCATCAATAATTCATGTGGAAGTCTTTGAAAAGTAAACACTGCTTAGACCATTAAGAATACCGATTGGCACAATGCCACAATGGCACGAATACTGTACGCAACTTAACTCCCCACACAGAGGGTCTGTAGCCACTACAAAAAATACTTGTGCTCTATATGGAAATCCAATGCTCATTAGAGGAGGTAGAATATTTTGCAGACCCATAACCAGTATTACCTTAGCATGGAATTGATGCTAAAAATGACAGTAGAAGGAGGCAATTAGAGTGACAGCTGGTGCTGGGATATGTTGAGTTTTGTGGATGGATCTCTGTCAGTTTTGTTTCTGTGCACATCAGACATATGGGCTCTCATTCAGTCTGTAAATGCACATAGCTCAAATGCTAAAGAGGATCACGCTCCCACTGTATAGTTAATTTCCACTCTTCTTTTCAAATGTGATTTGCACATTGACTTTCCCTCCCATTTACCCTCAGCCAATTTTTCCTTCCTTGTCTTTCATGTACTTTTTCAAGGTCTGTTTGTGATATTAAGGCTATGGGGAGTTACTGGTGTGTAGTATGTTTATGTAGCTTTTAGCAAATCCCTGTCTTCAGCACTTTAAGTCCCACCTGAGCAACAAAAGATAGGGAGTGGTCTCTGTCTGTCTAAGATGCTCATTAGATAAAGAGGAGGTTCATGTACTGTACTTTCACCGGTGGTGTTGCAGTCTGTTTGTCTGTCTGTATATTTCGCTCTTTCTTGCTCTTTTCTCATCTTGCAATGCTCTGGAGATGGTCTACTCAGTACAAACAGCATCTGTCCGAGAGAATAATAACATCTATAATCGTTCCCCAGAGAGTCAGTAGTGGAGAAAAGATTTTCTTCTTTTATTTTCAACTTTGCAACTCATGATTTATAGATAGCACACACTGGATTTCCTCTAAATGCATCCATTTTTCAAATTATCAGGGATAACAAGGATTTTACATTCTTACTTTTGTATGATACCATCTTTTCTACTTTTGAAACATAGTCCACATACATTCTGAATATTGCCACATTAGCAATTCCATATATATATATATATATTTTTTTTTTTTACAGTTTTAGAATGTGTGGCACACCTTTCTTTAACACCTCTTTGGAAATCCCAAATCCCTAAACACTACTCTCCAACATGTAGAAATCAAACAGCCAGTTCCTGGAGGGAGCAACTCGTCCTTACAACATCGTACGTGGGGGAAAAGTATATCAGATTTTTATGGCAGGTTTTCAGGCATATGGATTTATGTCTGAATGCAGAGATGAGTGAGATGGAAAGAGTTGAGAGGTTCCTGGGTGGATTAAATTCTTACTTTGTACGTGCGTATGTGCGTCCATACAGATCAGTGTGCACATACTCTGTCTGTGTGTTTGCATGACCATGTATGTGCACACTCCAGTGTATGAGGGTTATCACTCTTGTTGCAGCTCACTCCATTAGCGGGTAGGGATTCCTGTACTCTACTACTAGCCAGAGGAGACCAATTAAAGCCATTAGGCAGCGTCAGAGGAGCCAAGCTGCTCTTAGAGCCTGCGGAGCTGGAGAAAGAGGGTTTAGACTGGCTCCATCCTCCTCCTTCAGCTCTTCTCCACCTGCAGATGGGCAGTATAGGGTGATTCTTGGACAATTAAAGGTATACTACTAAATAATACAAAGATGTTGATGAATTCATTGCTTATAGTTATGCTAGTTTTATGTTTTATTTTTGTTGTTTTAATTTTTATTTCTTGTAAAGTGCATTGCATCTTTTGGCATTTATGTGATTGATACTCAAAGATTATTATAATAGTTATTATTATCATTGTTTTCACATACTTAATCCACAGTTGTAGAATACCCTAGCCAAATGTCAGGTCAATCTATTACTCATAGTTATTCTTAAGGGCACTTTAGAGTTTCTGATCCAGGGCCTTTGGGTTGTGGGAGGTTGTTGACATTTCCCACAGGCTTTATGCGCATTGCATACCACATAAATTCTACCTTTATAAAATACATTTCAGTTCTTTTAAAAAGGAAAATAACTCAAATGTGTACCTTCCTCTGCTCTGATTCATGAGTATCCAACAGAGAATTAATTCAGCTTTAACTTGCTCCCAGTGTTCATAAGAGTGAAATTACGTCCTACTTTGGCAACTTCAAAGCCCCCTTTTGTGTGACCTTGTTTCATTAGATTGACAAAAAGTTTATCATTTAAAAGATACATTTTCAACATTATGATGATGCTTGTTTTGAAGTAGTTTTAAAACATTCCCATCTCCCTAATAGGAATGCAGAAAGATGTAGCAGAGATTCAGTTTGAGGCTTTCCCAGTGGGTGTTATTATTGTGCGGTTTTCCTCCAGCCTTCCACACTAATGCTCCTCTTGTCAGTGATGCTCGACCATGCTTCGGGGCTTTGTTATAGCATGGAGGCCGGAGATGTTATACCCTGTTACAAAATAAGGCACCAAATATGAACTCCCTCTTTCCCTCTTCACTTCTCCCTCCCCTATCCCTCCTGCTCTCCCCCCTGCCCTGGGGATCACTGCTGTGGAAATAGATCCTGCTCCATAGTGTCTACTCAGTAGGTAATAACTCGCTGTTTGGGCTCAGATAAAGAGCTCCATTCATTAAAGTGGCTGCTCTTTCTCCACACGAGTGACACCTATCCCCCGGGAAAGCAGCAGTGAACTACAGGGTTGAAGCTACAGGCACAGCCTTCACCACCCCTGACTGCCTCCCTCCGAGCTATTTGGCGCAGGATCCTAACCCCTTCTACACACCAACTCCCTGAGCCTCATTCAATCGGATCTTAATTTCTTTCAGTGGGAATCCCTAATCTTTTTTTAACTTCATCCTTCATTCCCCTGCCTTCCTCTTAATACACTAGCTCATTCCCTCTATTATCCCCTTCGCCAGCTACTGCCTTCACCTGCACATCTCCATCTGCTGCCCTAATCACACATCCACTCTTTTTCCACTCTTGTCACTTTAGAGATTTCCCCCTCACTCTCTCTGACTTTCTCTTTCCCATGCTCATCTCCATCAACAGCTTTGATCATTTCTTTCCTTTATCCATTCTTTGCCATCTCCTCTCCCACGTCTTCTCTGTTCTGTCTCTCCCTCTGTCTCTTCAGTATGTCTGTGTGGTCCCTAAGCACTGGAAGTTGCTGATGCGTGTACCGGTCAGCGGTACTCATGGGTAAGGTGTAGATCATTCATCCTCTGGACAGGTATGTAATAGAGGCGGGACTAAGGGGAGAATGGGGACAGTGGGAGATCTCTGGAGGTTTGAGAATCAATTTCATCGGGAATTACCAGAGCAAAGAAGCAGTACCTATCCCTCTCTCTCTTTGAGCCTCTCTCTTTCTTCCTTTTTTCTCTTTGTCTCAATCCCTCTCTTTCTCCTTCTGTCTTCATTTCCACACTCTGCTACCTTATTCCTTCCTTACTGCTTGTACTGATCAGCTCACAAGACTCTCTAGCATTACACTAGCCAAGCAGCAGGATAAATCCCTACACAAATTAGAACACAGAAGCCATTATTTAAGTCAACCCCTTCTCTTGGCTTCAGCAAGAAAATTATAGTCCAGTGTTCAGAAAAGCAGAACAAAGAAAATACACTCTTTTCTCCCTTCCACCATATCTCCCCGAGTACAGTGGTGCATCAGAGCAAACCAATGGAGAGAGAGAGAGAGAGAGAGAGAGAGAGAGAGAGAGAGAGAGACCCCACAGAGATAGCCCCTCTAGTGCTAGTAAAGCTGGCCATGGCGAAAAGCCTGCTACACTTGTAGTTGAGATCCAGTGGAGACAAACAGCAGAAACATGCATGCAAGCTCTTTTCAGTCACCTGTGAAATAGAGCTTTGGTTTAAACAGCCCGACATGCGCTTTGTACCTGTAGCAAAGACACGCATGCTAATGTCTTTAATGGCATGACCATCCAGCACAGGTTCCACTTCATAAACTGAAATGAATGGCTATTGGCTGACTAACACACCATTTGACCTGGCACACTAGAGGAAACGATCAAGTGGGAGACAATGAAAATTGCTCATCAATCACGACCACGGATGGTCAAACACTCTCATCTTGTACTAGTAATGTTCAGTGAATTGATTATGGAATGATGAGGTGGAATAAAATGCTGCGTCTCACACATTTATTGCAGACTTAAGGTTTTTATTTTTTTATTTATGATGGCCATAGAGGTTTGCACAGATGTTAATGTTTCTACACAATGCCTGCAATCAAGTGTCAGTTCAGTGTATTATCTCTTATTTGGAAAGGAGACAGTGATAAAGTGAGATAAAGAATGTGTGTGTGAGAATTAAAGCAAGAGAGACATAGAGGGGATTAGCAAGTGAAAGACACAGGGGGCTAAGGGAGGTTCTGCTGAGTGGGTTTTCCACTCTACCAGTACGGAAATGATGCATAACTCCACAGTATGCCCTTTAATTGGTGCTATTAATATCAGTTAAAGTTTTAATACCTATTTATTAAAACTTAAACTTTTTTTCTGAGGCCTAATGTGAATAGAATTATGAATCTCAAGGGCTGTGCTCTATATAAAGGCTCAGACATAAATTATTAATGCTCTACCACTTCATCTGCAAGATCTCACTCCTACAAGATTTGTTGAAAAGGAAATAGCCCAAAGGTCTAATATTAGGATGGATTTTCAACATTAAATACTCTACATGTGAGTTTCATATTTCTTGAATAATTCTGTTAAAACTGTACACGCCACCTCAAAATTGCTGGAAAGTTTTTGCAGTGCCTTGAACCTACTCATCATTAACTTGTGGAACTTGACAGGAGCTCTCTAGTCCAAATTGGTCATGTATGAAATGTAAACAGAATGTGGAGGCAGACAGAAAGGAATTCTGATGTACACAGCAGCCTAATTTGTCTGTTTGTATCATTAAAGCCCTTTTCTCTGTCAGATAATGTGTGATGTGAAAAGCACTAGCACTTATCTGCCGAAAAAACGGAAATATGAACAGAGAAACATTTTAGGAGGGCACAGATCCAGTTAAACTCGGTTATTAGAATTAATTATGGTTCAAAGATTAGAAACTTTTTGCTCTGACACTGAGTTATCTGTAGTTTATAGTTTGAACTTTACAAAAAGTTTACAATATTCAGCGGGAAACAGAAGCAGCAGCAGTCAGAAATGCATTCGCAAAGCCTGAGAAGGGAAGATAAAAGGGAAAGATACAGGATAAGCAGAACAGAACAGTGAGGCCATTTGTGACAACACAGTAGTATGTGTAGCATTAACATGAGCAGGGAAGATGGATTATTGCTCTGCACTGACATCAGCCTATTAATATTGAGAAGAAAAAGGCAAGTCTAGTATCATATGGAAATAGACACAATGAAAAATGTTGACAGTGAATATTAAGCAGATACAAATGGGTTATTGTTATGTTGATGCATAAGATGGGTTATTATGTTTCTTTTACATAATTAGGGTGTTTAGGGATTTGGATGTATGAAAATAATTTGTAAGAGACAGAAAGGATGCAAGATCAGATAATGACACAACTTTCATGGCATCTGATGCTTTTGGGATTTGGGTCCCCATCTATAGATCATCATCTATTGTGGGTCCAACACCACACACATAAGAGCATTTAATTGACTTTCCTGGTAAAACTTGCAGGCACTCCTGCATGCTCTACTTTTCTTTCCTCTTCTCTTTCTTGTATCCTCAACCAACCCCCAGTATTCTATTTCATCACTTTCCTCATAGTGGTCCCCTGCACCTCCATCTCCACCTCATGGTTTCAGCTGGAGAGTATGATATGAAGCTTGTATAATTAAATATTAACAGGCTGCTGATGAGGGGATTGAGAGCAAGGGTGGGAAGAGGAGCACACCACTGAATCATCTGCCCTACTTCTTACTGTTAATGTCCACTGGGAATTATTCTTGTATCAGCTAACCTGCACTGGCACCTAAGAAGGCACAAGGGTAGCAGTGAGCTGTGCCAGAGTGGCACTGGATGAGCCAGGGTCAATCAACATTAATAGAAATCCTATTGGGTGAATAGAATTCCAGGGTGGAGGGAAGCTTTCATTATTAATTAGCCTGTCAGATGCTGTTCTTATCTGTTTGGATGAGAGTGTTCAAAAGGGAAGTGGCTGCAGTATAAAGTTTTAGCTGTAGGGAAAATGGAAAGTGAATGAGGTAGTTGTCAACATGCCAGTTTCTCCACAGTGCAGACCATGGAGTGCTGCATTTATTATTTGATTCACAAGTGAATCAATTAGCTCATAACACAAGTTTGTAAACAACACACAAAACATGTCTGAATTATTAATCTTTTAATCAAATGCCAAGGAAACATTTGAAGTTCTAACTTTTACCCAGAATTTGATGTTGGCAGTCGTGAATAAAGCCAGATGACTTTCTATGAAGAAGCGCTGATTTTAATCCACTAACTATTATCATGTTTGTCTTCAGCTGACTCACAGCTTAACATGTACTAATAGCAGAGGAAAATGTGTAAACCCTCCTAAGGGACAATACATGTTCCAGTTCTAGTGTTTGTTGAGGCATTAACATACACAAGTCCTCATAATCTCAACAATTAGACTTGATTAAACCAGGGTTTATGCAGTGTCTGAGCAGTGTGAGTTGCGGATCGAAATAATGTTCCGTGGTCTCTTAGTTTCATTGTACATCATCATACTGTGTAGCAGATTTGAGATTGTAGTAATGGGCCCCTCATTATAATATGACGCATTAAAAGACATGGTAAACTTGAGGCAGATGCTGAGTTGTGCTGGCTGTGTGAGTGTTAGTGTTGCGTAGCGTGCTTAAGCTCTCTCTGGTACTCATTCTGATCCAGTCAGGCTATTAGAGACCTCTCTGCTCACACCTTATCGAGCAGAGTCTTTGTTTGTGTGTGTCTCAGTGCATTGCTCCGTGCATCAGGGCTGTCTTTAAAAGTGGACACGGGCAACGTTCCCTGCCACTGCCCCTTCATTTCTCTCTGTGAGATATCCATGTTCAGAGTGAACGCATCACGCAGCTCAAGGAGGCTGTGAAGCAATTAGGGCTCTCTGCCTCTCCTGGCATGTCAGCTCCAGTAAATAAAGCTCCCTGCAGCCCAAGGCGAGCTATGACGGGAGACAACACAGAACAGACTTCAACTCCAGCAACCTCTCAAATTCAAAGGGATGAACACCCAGTAACCTTCCTCTCTCTTCTACTCCTGCTCTGTTGAATCACAAACCCAGTAAAGGGATTTGGAGGTGGGTAGTGGCGGTGTGTGTTCGTGTGGAGTATGTGATCTTCCATCTAGAAGTGACCACCCAGTGAGCTAATGGTCCCAGTGCTTTCTGCATCTCCAGCTGTGTAAGCAGGTTAGCCAACCTACACACCATCTATGGCATGCAAACTTGTTTTGGTTTCACTCTGGCTCTATTCCCATAGCTTTTATGCATTTCTTAACTCAGTGAAGCGGGCGCTGGACTTTTGTTTTTCACGCTAATCCTGGTTGCCAGGTTGAGTGCTAAAAGAGACTTAAGCCAAATTAGAGATCAATTTACCAATAGTGTTAGGTGACTTTTTCACCATCTCTCACCTGCTCCCCCTGTCTGATTTCCATTTATCTATGGAGACAGATGTGCCTGCCATCCACACACACACACCCTCAGGATGCAAAGCAAGTAATTAACCCCCATTGTGGTTTCTCTGAAGGGCCAAAGACTCAGCTCAAACTTAAAACTTAAGAGCTGATGAAAGTCATCTGCATACCACCACAGATGTGTCCCCCTTTGGAGTTTTAAATTCCAAATGTGTTCATTATTTGGTTTTTAAATGCCTCCCTGCGCCTCACAGGAGGCATATAGTCTAAGGAACAAAGTTGAGCTAGAGAGAGAAAACAAAGGGGGAGAAAGAAATTCGCTGTGAAAGAGAAGAGTAGATGATTTCCCCTGCTAGCACTCTGGCTTTAAAGAGTAAACATAATAATAGTGTTCACCTATTGGTGTCTGGGGTTTTGCGGAGGCCCCATTCACACTCGGTATTACTATGGGATGCACAGGACCAAATTCATGCTTGGTTAACCAGCTCTACAGAGAGGGGAAGCCAGAGATGAGAGGGAAAGTCTCACATTAACACCATTAATGACAATTTTACTACTAGCACTACTACTACTACAACTACCATTAATCATCATCACCATCATCATTAGACATTTTCAAAGCACATGAAGTGAGTTTCTAACTAAATGACAACAGAAAAGATAAAATTAACAGGAAAAATACAAAATGAGACAGCAACGAAGCCATAATATTAATTACTAAAATAAAACATCCAAAAAGCAGTTTAAGGACGATTAAGTAAAGCTAGTTATGTAAATGTTTGTTTTTATAAATGGGATTTAAAAGATTATAGTGACTGAGCCTGAACTCATTAGTAAAGTCATTCCAAAAACAGAAACTTAATGATGGCAAAAGCTCAATAATCCCGTGATTCAAACACAACATGGAATCAAAAAATCTATTTTTCTGTCTTTGACATCATATTTGTATTCTATTTAAAATTGCTGGATCTAGGTGATCTAGGTGTGTATGCTGATGCTAGTACTTCAGAAGTGTTTTGTGTGGGTTTATTAGCAATACCGCTTGTTTGGTGGTGTTAATAATGTAATTCTGCTAATGACAGAGGTAATTGCAGTGGGAGAGAGAGGACTGGCCTGTTTGTTGCTGAGCTTGTAAAAGAATGGCTGAACATGCACCTGCCATCTCCAGAGATACTCATTAAAGAGGAGAGATGCCAAGTCCCAACATCTCAGTTCCTCCTTGCAGACACACAGTGGAAACTGTAGACAGCGTAGTTAAACACACCCACATACAAGCAAACACACTCAAACACACACACACACACACACAATTTGACAATCATTTTTTCCTTTAAGATTCTAATTCACTGTTCACATTTTCCAATTCCTTAAAAAAAACATTTACATTTCTTTCTATATTCGCTCCCCATCTGCAGTGAGAGTAATGCAAGTCAAAGTGTGAAATTACAACCTAACACCATCTCCTCCTCTCCAACGTAAAACCAGGGCAGCAGATAATGCCGCAGAGTACTGACTCACCTTACTATCATTAGCTATTTTCAGAAACCTCCTCAAATGTATACTGATTGAACAAAAAGAGATGAAAAAGAAGTATAGATGTCAGATTTAGTCTACAGTCCTGCCCTTGCGGTCAGCCATGTAGATGAATATTGGCAGATCAAAGCATGTTGAGTGGATAGTGTGTAAAGAGTGAAATAAGATATGCTTGCTCAGTGCAAACATATATACCTCACACCACAATTTGCATTAAATTGCATCTGGCATGTTTAATTTGTGTTTAGTCCTAATGATACATGAAAGAAACGACATGTAAATAAGTTCATCCTGTAATTATGGCAACTCATTCCAATCAACCCAATCTTTTGAAAGTCACTTGTATCCAAACTTAACAAGAGTCCCAGAGAGCATGTGCATTGGTGTTTAATGCTTGTGTCGTGCTTGGGTGAGGGGGCTCTTTCGTGAATGTAGATAGCTCATGAAGAGAGAGCAGATGAATAGAGAGAGGATTTTGAACTTTCAACCGTTTCAGCTAATTGGTCCGCCAATTCTTCTCCCTTCCTGCTGCTTCTCTGCTGTACCACCACAACCCTTTTAGTGAAATAAAGAGCGCTCTCGCTGAGTCTGTCACCTCAGTCCTTCACTGTCAGTCACGTCTCTCACGTCCCTCTTGAACTATTCTCTTCTCCCCTTTTAACTTTCCTTATCTCTGTCTTTTAAAGCTACTCGTCTCTATCACCCCCTCCTGAATCATTTGTTCGATGTCTTTGATTTCTTATTTGAAGCCAGGAAATGAAAGGTTAGGCGCTGTGATTGTTAGCAGGTTGGTTCCGGTGTGGCCAGGTTTAGGCCTGTCAAAAGACCTCTTTAAAGGTTCGACAGGAAGAGCAGGAAACATGGATGAAAGAGCAGAAGATGACATTTGTCTCATAAAAGTTAAGCATCATCATTTTTCCACATTTTGCTGTTTTCCGTGTTATGCCCTGTCTTTTGACAGCATGTTTTTCCTTTAGCATCTTTTTCTTTATCTATTTTGTTTCAAACAGTATTCAGCTTTAAATGTAATCTTCACTTTCTTACCCGCTTCTCAAAGAAAAGGAAATACCCAGGGATCTTTTCAACCACTATCTTCAGTACTGATTTTCCTTCACATTGGTGGTTTGCAAAGAGGAGATTGATCCCAGTAACTTTGTGTCTTTGTGCTGCTTATGATCAAGACAACTTAAAAACTGAGAATAACACAAAAAGAAAGTAACGAGGTGCAGATATGGCAACCAGAGGTTATGTATGAATGTAAGGAATAAGAGAATAGTGTCAGGATACATGGTACAAAGCTTTGTCTTTCAAAAGGTGTGTATTTGCTTTTTTATCCATTTGTGTGTGTGTGTCTGCAATAGAGAGCAGTGGGGAGTATTTCTTTTTGTAAGAACAGTAACACACAGAGTGAAAAGTGTGAAATATGAAATACTGAATATTAACTTTTTTTCACTGCTGTTCAGATAGATAGATAGATAGATCGTTTTGCTGACATGGAAGCCCCCTGTGCATCGCTCTTCTTGTCTGGGTCCCCTGTGGCCGGTACTGGTCATTCGACCGCCATGACAACGAGAACCTTACCCTATTCCCATATTCGCCCCAGACTAGTTCACCCTGAAAATGTCATATCTAATATTGACTCGTTTTAGCATGAAACTTTAATTAGCTGTCAGAGTGGAACCCAACCAGTCACTGTCCATAAAGGGTATATCCGGTCTCAAATTATTGGCCTTGTTCTTCTTTTCTAGACCCATTTACATTCATCTTTCACTTTCTCTCTAAAATTCCCTTAATGTATGGCTGTATAATATTTCATATCTTCATCCCATGTGGCTTTACATTACAATTTCCCTTACTTGAGTTTCAGCTTCTCTTTTTTTCCATTCTTTTTTTCTATGCTGCTGCTCCACCTCTCTTTTCCTTTGTTGTAAGTCCTCCTGCTGTCATCTGATTGATGCCTTTGCCAGTGTGCCGCGTACTTCATTACTCTGATTTTACCATGTCTCATGTGGGCTTGGCACTGGGGAGACTGTGAAGAACTAGTAATGTGTCAGTGTTGGTTGGGGGCATGGTGCCCTACTGAGCAAATAAAATCGCCCAAATAACATCACAAAATTGCCACCTGTCAGTGCTCCTGTGTGACAGTAGCCTGGGAAGAAAGGGTTGCATGGAGACCATTCTACGATGCTAGTGGAGACAAATATTCGCTCAGACCGCTGGGGCCAAAGGACAGAAATGCTGTATGGTGGAAAAATACATATCATCCTCCGGACACACATATTATATCCAGACAGGATTTACAAATGGCAGAGGTGGTACAGTATATTTGGGATTACTTTAGACTGAAATGCCTTTAACCCTTGTCGTTTCTGTTGAAATGTGTTATATTGTGCTCTCAGCACCAGAAAAAACCCTCTCTACAGACTTGTGTGCAGTGTAATTACAGAGTTAGTTGCGCTCCACTACTCTCTTATCTCTTCTATTGGGACAAGAGCCACATGAATGGACCCCTCTGTTCCCTATCCTCTCCAGCAAGCACCAAATCACGATCAGTAATAGATTTGCTTTCAGTCTCTCTCTCTCTTTATCTCTCTCTCCCCCTCTCTCTCTCTGCTTTCATTCATGGAGTCTGTAACATTGCTGTGTTAATTTATCTGTTAAAGAAATTACTTTCAGGCTTTCACGCATAGTTCCTGTTATGAAAAAGTTACATGTGGACTCTATGATCAAGGAGACGCATAGATTATTTGTCCATTGGTTCCACTGGTTCACACACTATTCACTAAACATTGTGGATAAGGGTTTCATATTGTGTGTGTCTTTACTGGTATTGTGGCTGCTTTCATTCATACCTGAGGCATGCAGAAAATGTTGCAGGAAAATCCTAAGTAGACAGAATGCTTCAACAACTTTAACACTCAAACATGAACCCAACAAATTAACTTTACTGATTACAGTGACTGTCTTCCCTCTCCAGTGTGTGTGTGTGTGTGTGTGTGTGTGTGTGTGTGTGTGTGTGTGTGTGTGCCTCACTGTGAGGTCTGTTTGTGCATTCAATAGGAACTAAAACACAAATGGACTGTGAATTTTGTGTTTACAACAGCCTTCACTGCTGTTTTGCCTCTTTCTTTCTGCTGAGGACAGCAATGGGTGTCAAAATATAGTGGAGTTTGACATCCTGACGCTGCTTGAATCGCAGGCCAGAGGCTGTCAGTTCACTGAGAGGGAGAGGGAGGCTCAGTGCCTCGTTTGAAGGCCTGTCTGTTTGACATCGCTTTTCCTCGCCATCTGACTGCATTATCTGTATTCTCATGCAAAGCCGGTATAACTCTGTCATTCAGAGCATACAGCCACTGCGTTTCTGTGCTTGTGTTTCTCTGTATGTGTGCGTTTCTGCACTTGAACACTTACAAAGGACCTAGGAAGTGTTAACACTGTGGTTTTATTCAGTGAGGAATCATAATGAAGTATTGCTACTTGTCTTCCAGCACTTCTGCGAGATTTCCATCTTAAAAAGAAATGGTATTACTCCATTTGAGGGGAAGCCATGGTAGGAGAGGCAGAAGTAATGCTGGACATGTTTTTCTCTGACATTCTCCTGACATACCTGTCATTTGAAATACCTATAATGGATGTCTTCGTGCTACACTGACAGTGTGAGAGGGAATAGGTCAACTACATTTTCTCAGCATTAACTAGAACTCACCCAGGCACACAACATTTCACTATTTAAAAATCACATGTAGCATGCTGTATGACCACATAAACACACACTACCACAGCCTTACTTTATTCCACTGACAGCTTCCTACGTTCTGCTGCATATTAACTTTGACAAATGTGCTAACAAATACAGTATCTACTACAAACAGTAGAAAATGTGGTGGTGACGATAGCAGCCATGCCAACACTGTGCTTGCTGTCTGTTGTCGCCAAACTGACAAACGTGATATTAGTGAGAGGGGTGTTGTCTTCAAAACATCGCTTCCTCCAACACACATTTTGTTCAAAACTGTGAAAATGTGTGCGGATTTGCGTGCTTGCTTTTTCTACTATTTCTCACATACTTGTTTTTTTCTCTTCTGAGCAATTAACGTGCGAGTGAACTTGCCGGCTCTGCAGATTCCTAATAGCCTGTCCTTGACTCACTAAGAAGACAGATGCACTTACTGTTTTGGAGAGCAGAAAACTGTTAATTGAAATCAGAAAAAGGGGAATGAGGCAATGTGTACAGCACATCACAGTTCTCTCTAGAAGTACTGTCAAACAAATTGTCTGTCTGCTGATAATGTAATAACACAGCTAAACAAAGCATTCTCTTCAAAGACATGGCAGGAATAGGATGAGGAGAAGAGAGTTGTGTTAGCTAATTTTTTCTCCAGGCTTGACAGTTTTTATCAACAATGTTTCAACATGGATAAGAAAATCATGTTCGTAGGTTCTGCGCTCAATCTGCCCTCTGTCCAACTATTTGCTGAGCTGCGCAGCACATGAAGAGTGTTTTCCCCCTGTCTAAACTGCTATGTTTGCAAAGAGAATTGTGCTTGCAGAGGCTTTATTTGAAATTTAAATATATCATGTGCATGCTTTTAGCAGTTGAATAATAATCTGCTTCAGGAATGTATTTCAAGATTGAATCTGAAAGGCCCAATTTTAAATAGTATATAATAACATTGTCATTTAAAAAAAGTTTCCAAATGTTTTTTTCTCTCTTACTCTAATTAAAGTTAAGCTTTCTAAGCTCACTTCTGGGCAGAAAGGACCATTATACTGCAAGTTTTGTTTCCTATGAATTATTTGGCTTTTGTACTTTTTATTATACTGTAGCTTTATGGTGCACACTTAGCTTTATGGTATAATACCCTGTCTGAGGAACAATATCTTTTAGAGAAAGAACAGGTCGGGATTAGTTTAAAATTAGAAAGAATTTATAACAGCAAAAGTGCAGTGTTATAGACAGGTGACAGACTTGTGATGGTTGACAGTTGGGGTTGAAAAGTATAACAGAAATTCAGAGATGTGAGAGTACTGTGAGAAAGATGGTAACTTTGACAATCTGACTTTGTGTGAATGAGCCGGTTAAATACCGCAGGGATGATGAGAGAGAGCAGAAACAGGTGATAGAGTGGGGTCACTGCAGGCCAGGAGGGAGTGGCTGGATGTGGGAGTGAGACAGAGTGAGAGGGCATCTAGTGGACATGAAGAAAATGGCCTGTACAGGTTTGAGAAGTGGGAATGTGGCTGGAGGGAGGGACAGAGATACCCCAGACAGTATATGACATAATGTTTGTTCCCCTGTGTTGAATTCATTTCTCAAAACAAATAATTATATCACAAAAAATAATTATTATTTCAAATGTTAGTTGCACACATTACATCCTTACTCTTACTTTAAGAATCAATTTCAGAAGCAGCTTTACATTTGCACTCCTGTAGTAGTATTTGTTTTGTTGAAAAGATTGTGCATTTCTTTCGAATATTTGCATTTAGAGTAGAAACCATGACTGCCACACATTTTGTGAAATTACATACTTACTGTAATACAGTAAGGAGCAAAAGGTGACTTATAAGATACAGTAGTGATGGGCAGTCTATTCAGAATTAGTTTATCGTTGAACTTTCAAGGTTTTAAAACTCAACACAAATGGAGGTGATCCTTCTGCCGAGGAAAAGCAGAGAATGGCCTTAGGCAGAACATTCACCTTTGACATGGAGAATCTATTATCTTAAATACAGCATGCTTTCTACTCTTACCATACACATCTTGCTTAACATAAGACTGACAGCAGCAGAGTTGCTCATTAGAGCCCAATTTGTTTTTCTGCTGGGTCTGGAGTGGACAGGGAAAAGCAAATGATTGTGTATGCTGCTGGATATAATTCAGACAATTAACAATATGCATCCTGAATGTAAAAGGTGTAATCCATTTAACATACTCTGATACATCCATACATTATTGGTTCACCTTAGATCTGTTCTCACTGCAATTGGTTAGACATGAACTTTGCTTAGAAAGTTAGCATGAAAAATTGCATGCATTATGCGGTATACCGTGTGTACTGTGTAGCTGTCAGCTACTATGAAATCAGCTTCTTGCATCCATATTATTGTAACCCATCCCACTCAGCACAATATCTATCTATATAGCATATCAAAAGTATACAGTGTTCTTATTATAGTCAGACTAGGCTTTCACATTCTATATCTCCTTTAGGGCAATCCACTCATTTCATACAATGTAAGCAAATAAAGAAACTGCAGTGGCTGGGCTGTATTCCTTTCTGCTGAGATCCACAAGTGTATGCGCTGAACTGAAATTTAAATTGCTCTAATATATTAAATAATATATATTTATATTAACATTCAATCAAATGATGTAATGTATTGTAATTGTAATGTAAAATGGCTTGCTTGTAACTCGAGACCTTTCAACTCACTCTCAGCTCACTAGTTTGGTTTTACAGCCCACGACTTTATTGTTTTAGTTCACTCTCATCGCTATCATCAACCTTGTTTTCGGCCGTTACTCACCGTACTCCCTCCTTCTCAGAAATGACAAAAGACAGACAACGTTAACATCAAGTTAACATGACTTGTGATATCACAATAAAGCAGAGCTAAAAAAAAGAGTGAATATTGGACTTTTGTTTTGTCGAATGACCACAACCACACCTCCAAAATGAGTGGTAATGTTGCTCCGTGTTTGCTATATGTTTACTGTGAACAGGCAACTGTTTTCCAACACATTTCAATTGTTATATTTTTTGAGGATCATTCATAGAAGATGTGTTACAGATGGCGATGGCGATTGATTTTGGTATTGTGTGCAAAAATACTAAATCCCTGTATTGTCTGATATCTGTAATTCAATTTTAAATTGTATTTCCTGTATCATTTGAAGGGTTTCAACTGGAAACTCTGTGCCACAAAGGGATGATAAGAGAGACAAGGAGCCAAGAGGCAGAGGTGACAGGGAAAGAAAGAGAAACAGAAAAAAAGGCATGGAAGAATGGACAGATGGACGAATGTAAACGTACGACATGGACACAAGTGATTTACATTCCTGCATATGCACTTACACTACTGCGCCATAGGACCAAAATATACACACCTGCCCCTCTCTGTTTTAATATTCAGATTCAGTATGTGTGTATTTGTCACTTCTGGCTACCACATCATTTCCTCCAATTTAATTGTATTCTGGTACTACACACACACACACACACACACACACAAACACAAGTCATAGCAACTGCATTAGAGGAAATCCCACTGCTCTAAGAGTCACGGGAACAGAGGTTTTTTGTGGATTATGGTGTGCGTGCTGTCTCTAAGAGTAATCTCACCTCCAATGAACTGATGGAGCTATCGAGGAGGAAAGTATATCTCTGATATCTGAGACATACAGCCAGACTGGACTTAACCACTGCCACCGCACACTGTACACTTACAGAGCAATCCCTAGATAGATCTGAGCAGCCCTGGAGATACTTCTGTTCACATCTATCTTCCTACACACTCTCTCACACACACACACACACACACACACACTCACATGCTTCTCCGTCACATTGGTGTCATGTTTCTGGATGTCAGCATTTATCAGGCCAGGGGCCAGACATAAGGGTCCGTAGAGGACTGTGCGGTCAGCACAGTAGGATCAGTCAGTATTGATCTCAGCACTACATGACCCATACTGTACTCCTGAACCACTATCTTCTATTACTAGAGTCCTAGAAGAGCTACTGCAGTCGGAATACATTAAGACAGCAGTAAGAAAGCAAATCTGATGTTTTTTTGATGCACCATGTTTGCAAAACTCAGACATTTGGGTTTACATGTATGCATAGTAAACTATATGCATAAGCTATTTTGAAAAGTTGCAGTCTAGACAAACAATTTCACTTACTGTGAACTCTGCATGGCAGAAGAGAAATTCAAACTGGTATTCACATTATGGTAGCATGCGTATAATGATTAATGATTAATAATGATATAATGATGAAACTAGAAGTGCAGCCACCAATAATTTTTTTCAATGTATGAATTTCTAGTTAAATAAGAAAATGTAATTAGTACAGATTAGTGTTTATTTTCTGTTAAACACTAAATAATAACATTTCCTATGGTGTGAAATTAAGAAAACCACACATTTTCAATAAAGCAAATGGTTGGTATTTTTACATGTAGAATTGATTATCATTGATCATTGATTGATTGATTCATTCATTTTCTGTATAAAACAATTACCTCATGAAACGATTAGCTGTTTAAGCATGAATGCAACACCCACTCAAAAGCACAAACACCAAGCATCAGATGATGACTTTGTCAATGTGAAAATCTCATACACCTGTGTGCACATGCATATGAGAGAGAGAGAGAGAGAGAGAGAGAGCGAGAGAGAGAGAGAGCGAGAGAGAGAGAGAGAGAGAGAGAAAGAGAGAGAGAGATCCTGCTGAGGCTGCGTTTGTCAGGTAAATGGTGACGATGACAGCAATAAAATGGAGATACTAATGGTCATAAAGGCAATAAAAGAGTGTGTGTTAAATAGCCTTCCCAGCAGACTTGGGGGTTGAGGTGGTACTAAGACTAACTGCTTTAGAATGGTTATGGCTGTCATTACAACGCCTCTGCATCTCTAACAAGCATTATTGTAGAGAAAAGTACGACCCAGGAGACACTTAAATCAGTGTGTGTGTGTACAGTATCTGTATCCAAGAGGGTTTTTATGTTGCAGAATCAAAGACTATGAGCTCCTATGTGTTTTATGTGTGTCTGTAGTGCTCTCCCTGTAGTGTGTTTAAAAACGGCAACAGAGGGGAAAAAGCCCGGGAGCGATGTGTACTAAAGGTACATGTAATCTTCAATAAATGATGACAGAGTTCACAGGTCTACAACTGCATCCTGTTCCCTGTAGCACTGGAGGCTGCAGCATTATGTAGCACACAGAGTGCCTTTTCACAACAGTGATGAAACATTACTCTATCTTGAAGTTGTGGTGTGAATGCTGCTGATGTCAGGGAGAATATTATGATGTGGCACAAACCATGTTCACTTTGCCTGATGGCGTGGCATCTGTTTGGTAGGCTAGATGAGTCCTCACAAATACATCACAAGTCACAAACACTATTTAGAGTGACATTTGTCAGTTTCAGAGTAGGGCTGAGCATGCCAGACAGTTAATCTTGTGGGAAGAGCTGCGAAGACTTGTGAGGCAGCAGAGAGCCACCTCTGGGCTGACAGAGCCTATCTCAGCTCTGTCGTTCTGCCCATTGTCATCTCTTTCTCCTCTTTTAGTACGTTGTATAGCTTGTGCACACTGGAAAAGCTCATATACAGATACACAGGCACATTGCGTGACAGGAGGACACACAATGATATGAACCTTAAACAAATATTCAGGTATACTTTTTTTGCACATGCTTATACATATACTCACACAGGCACCAGAAAAACACAGACCTAGACACAGACTTAAATACACACAGCGGCTGCCAAACTCATCAGAGTTTATATCATCTGGAGATCTTTCCATTTTGGAAAACATGAAGCTGATTGAAAATGGGCCGATTGAGCTCTTTGGCTGAATGTGAGCATGAGGCAGGAGATGTGGTGTTTTTTATTCTGTGTAGGGAAGAGAGAGAGAAGTGTCTATATCAGACCTAGACTGTGATTCATTTCACTTCCTGGGGCCTGGTCCTATCTGCTCTTGTTTACTGTGTGCAGCTCTGATAGCATCTGGACAGGAGGTAGACTTAATTGTTCTCGTGTAGCCTGTAATTCTTTTGGCTCCTGAGATCTGGTGCAAGGACAATTCAAGAATGAATAAGGGCATCATCTCTTCAATTAATCTCTATTCACATCATATAGATGGAAGAGAACAGACCGTTTCACTTAACACCCATCTGCTCACTTATCTTTGAAGATGAAAAGCAGACAGCTGCTTTTTGTATTAATAAAGCAGGTATCTTCCTTACATCTTTAAAGATATTTAGCAGATATATGTTATGTTATGTTATCAAGATTATATACAACAATTTCAAGAAATGAATGAGGTATTTTGATGATAATTTCATTTTTATGAAGCGAACATGCCAAAGATTCCAGCTTGTCAAATATGAAAATATGCAGCATTTGTCTGTTTTATATCATTTGAAATTGAATATATTTAGGGTTTGGACTGTTAGTTTAATAAAACAAGCAATCAGAAGACAGCACCTCAGGCTGTACATTAATTTTCAACTAATAGAAAATAATCATAGATAGATAAGTAGTATTCTATACATCCATGATTGCATGTTTTACACACACACACACACACACACACACACACACACATACTGTACATACAAACCAATGAGCTCACTCAACCCCCATGCCACGTTCTGATTTAGGAGTAAATGCGGCACCATGCTCCCTGTTGCGGTAGTGATGGGTAGCACTGCGCCTGCTGCTGCGCACTCCTCATTTCTCCGCTCCAGATTCAGAGTTTACAGGGGTGGACTTGGGGCAGCGATAGAGGGAAGTAGGGGAATCATAGGCTCCTCCATCATCTGGTTTACCTCTCAGCGTCTCTCCGCCGGCTTCACACTCTGAATAATGATGCACCACTCCCTCCCTCTGATTACACTCCCCACACAGTAGCCCACTGACAGACCACACATCTCTCTCCTCCGACTATCTCCAGCCTCCACTGCAGCAATCCTCCACTTTTACTCTATGTTGCTGCCGCTTTCTTTTTTGTTTGTTTTCTGTATTTATTTCAGTCGATTTTGATCGTAATAGAACACTTTTCCAATAATTAACATTATTTATTTACATTTATAAATTTGAGCATTCACAATTATTACTCAAAATCAGCAGGGGGAGGCACACAGAAACAGCTGTCTAAGTTTCCTTTCTGTCTGTGGATTGCTACTATGGGGGGAAATGGAATTATGGCCGAAAGTTTTATTTACAACCATGAAAAGCAAGCAGGCTAAGAAACCGATTTAAGTTCTATTTATAAATCTCCTCTGCTTTTTTTCAATATTATTGACAGTGATGCACCTATACATGAACCCCCTAATTTAGGAATACTCATTTCACCATTTCACAGCACAAACACCCTCTTGCTTAACTATGGGGCTTACCATTATCACATGCCAAAATATTTAGACACCAAAAAACATTAAACCACTTATCAGCATACAATTCATCTTCAGATATATGTGAGGCTTGCAGATTTATTTACAGATATTGATAAGTGACAAAGGTGGTGCTGGATCTAATCAAATAGAGGTCCCAGATCCTGTTGGGGCAGGATCCAGAACAAATTAAGCCCTGGGGATAAGATAATACAGAATGATTTCCCAGTATTGTCACCAGGAAATCCATTGTCCTCACAGATACAGCTGGATATTGCACCTTTCTCCAGCAGTGCAACCGACCCCGTCTCTTACCCTCGCCACCCTCCAGCAGTCCAGTTTTACAAGAGAGGGGTGTTTTATCCTTTGCCTGGATTCATTCTTAATTCATCAGTTGCTATTTGTATGAGGTAAAGGTAGGATTTTGATTCTATTCTCAGTGTGCCACTGTGTCCAGCAGGTTTGTCAGTGACAACTCTATTCTGAATTATCAAGTGTTCCCAAGTCCTCTGAGAGACTCCAGAAGGGCTGGGTTTTCTTCCTATCTACAGCAGTCATAGCAAAATCACATCCTCATGACTTGGGGACAATTACAACTGACTACTAGGTAGTATCTTCTACTTGTAGCTACTTATTGTTGCGTGCACACTGCATGTTTGTCAGAATAGGTGTGTTTTCACTCGAAGAGAAGAGCTCCACTGGGACCATCTTCAAGTTTTGCCAGTAGTAATTGGTACTTTAGATTGGAGTGCTGCTAAGCAACATTAATTGGGAAACTGTCTTTGTTGGCTCAGGCATGCCATTTGTTTATATGTGGACGATGACATTGATGTTGGATTTGCATATTTCACTATAATTTCTTTTGTAATTATATGTAATCTGATTTACTGTATGGCTTTCTGAGAGATGTTAAACAAGCATTCCAGTGCTTTTGCACAGTTTAAATAGTTGACATCACATATAGTTTGACATTGATAACCATATTCAAGAATTCCATAGTTAAATATGTTTAAATAGGGTTTTGCAAACCTCAGAAGTATTCGTCTTGAAACCCCATTAACTCCCAAATTTCTCTTGAGGTGATGCTATACCAAAGATTGTAACATATCATTCCAATGTAAACAGTATATTCACTACATTCTTACTACAGTCTCCATTCTGAGAGTATCGTTTGAACCTTGTGTTTCTTCCAGCTTCATATAATAATCTAATCTTCTTTCACCTGGTGAGGCAGAGTGAATAAAGGTTTGTGAGAGGTGACTGTGGTGTATAGTAAATATAGGATCTCCACAGGCCATAATAAACCAGCTCAGCCAACAAGCAGCACATCTACCTTTTCACTAACAACAAATCACTAAATCTTAATTAGGTAATTGAGCCAGTGACTAATCCTGTTGTAAGCCATATCAATTAGATTTTGCTCCTCACCTCATTCTTCCTCCAGCGCTTTCATATAGTAGTCAAGGCCTATTGTTTCCTATCTCAAACACAAGGACTATAACAAGAAATAGCTATTTCGCTGTTATCGATGTGGGCTTTCCTCCTCCCCCTCTCCTTCCACACAAGCTCAGCATTTATGGCAGCATAAAAAAAAGTGCTGTTTTCATCTTCTGTCCGGCTGTGAAGCAACTGAATGGACAGATCAATGATCGTATGAAAGGCATTTATACTTTCTGCTTCCAGTGTGATCGCGTGTCTGTGTATGTGCCCATGTCCACGTCTATATACCGCTGTGTGTGCGTGTGTGCATGTGTGGAAGCTCACCCTTTCAAGTGTATTGACAGTTTGTGTTGCACCCAGCAATTATGGCACAAAGATGCACTCATTACGTTTCTGTAAGTGTGTGCCATTGGTCTAACCCACTGTGAAGGGAAAAAGCAGATTAAGCAAGCAAAATAAGCTACACAAAAACAAATGAGCACACAAATTAGGCTTCTACAGTTCTTTATTTTGTTATTCAATATTACCATTTAAGTGTGAAAACCCAATTCAATGTGATTGGGGACTTGGTTTTCTAATGTAATTTAATGTATAATGAACTGCAGTGGGAAAGGGCTTTTTGACTTATAATACTATTGTACTAACCGCACAGAGAGGTTTGAAGTGACAGGGCAGTATTGAATTGTACCCACAGCTGCAGAATGGGGCAGTGTATTTTGTATTTGTATTCTGCTTAATAAGCCTTACTTTTTAGTTGTACTCCAACACAAGTTATTTAAAGTGTCGCTATTTAGCAGAATTTCGGGAGCAGGAACACACCACCATTACGTTAACCACGTCACTAAGCCATTTCCGCATAAATACCCTACGTAACCATCCCTCGTTTCGCTCTCGCTTACCGCGCATGGCAGCTGCTAGCACCGACCGGGACGCCTGGCACCGGGATGCCAGGACCCTCGGTCATCCACGTCCCACAACCTCAACGGCTAGCATTAGCTGGGGCGTCTGGCACCGGGATGCCAGGGGCCCCAGCTACCAACCTCCAGAAACCACAGCAGCACCGCACCGGGATGCCGGCGCCCTCGGCCTTCCACGTCCATCGACCACAGCTGCTAGCATCAGCATGGGGCGTCCGGCACCGGGTTGCCGGCGCCCACGGCCGTCCACGTTCGACCGACCGCAGCTGCTAGCTACGGCGTGGGGCGTCCGGCACCGGGATGCCCCTCCGCCAGTCGTTTCTTTGGGGGGTTTTACTATGCCACCTCAGCCTCTCACTTAATTCAAATCATGGGCCGCGGGTCCTCGCAAGCATGCCACCGTTACATCCGGTCAGATCCCAAAGATCTTAAATCGGCTCAATCTCTCCTCCAGTAATGGGAGGTTTTTGGGGGGTTCAGCTTACCCGGGTGCCATGGAGGACTTCCCCACGAAGCTTCCCCAAACCATCATCACAACTTTTACATTTGACATGTACCTCTGTTCAATAAATCTTTCAAACGTAGCACATGGATGGTGTGTTCCTTGCTAGTGAAATGTTTAATAAAGTCCCCTTACAGGATGAATTATAGAAATGATCTATTCAACATAAATTGTGTTACACTTACTAACACAACCCTTGTCAACAATGGATGGAAACCTGCCAATAACCGGGTTGTACTGTGGCATGTTGGGAAACGGAGCACAAAATAACATTTCAAAGGCAGTGGAGTACTGAACAGGAGTAACAGGCACTGGGAAAGAGACAAAGGGCAAGTTTCCTTTCTTTCAGACTCACTTCCGCTCTCTCTTCATGTGTGCACACACTGGAAACTGTTAATAGGTAGGACAGCCAGCAGTGCATACATCTAAATCTGCATATTACTTTGGGCTATGTACTGACCTGTTAATGTGCTGTTTAGTTAGAAATGTAATTATCAGAACATTATACTGATCAGAGGAGAAATGTACCAAAGAAGCCATTTTAAATAAATGTGTGTGAAATGTATGAGCTAGTAACCTAAAATTAACTAATTTAGCTACTTCCACATCTGCAGTGCACTATGAACCACCAACAGTGAGAGATGAGTGTGCTGAAGGGACAGGCTGTGTCTTCATTTTCCCCATGTTAAATGAATGACTGCTCATTAAGCCATTTTATTCATATACAGGAGGCCGAAACTACTTAAAATTCACATGAGCAGCTTTAGCTGAGAAAGTAAACTACTTGAAGCCCCCATGTGTAGGATTTAATACATGTGTTACTTTGGCGACTCCAGTCACATTGAAATCCACACTATAGCAGACAGCAATGTAGGCCAATACTTGTCCCAACCAGTATTCATTTCTTTGAATAATCAAAGTTTTTGTCCCTGATGAAAACAAGACGATTACTAAATAAAAAGTAATTCATGAATTATTGTTGTGAGTGATATCTGACTGATACAATACAGTTAAATAACTTATTTATTCTCTGTCAATATTTGTTTCCTGAAGAATGTTTTTCATTGTGTTCCTCATGAGGATCACCGACTGCAAGTCATACTTTCCCCCTTTTCACATCCTCGTTGTGGATCCCAGCTGACAGCAGAGCTAAAAAATGAGCCCATGGAAGTAATGGCAAGGAAATCTAAGCACAATAAAAATTTATTTGTTGAAAAAGTATATCCTGTAATTAAGTTTTTCATTGGAATGTTAGTGAGGGAGAAATGTCATTTAAACTATTTTAGCACTGCAACTTAGATGCCAAGTGCGATTGAACATATCTGACATCAGCCAGGAACAGAATATGTAAAGGAGATGTAAGTTCCAGCTGGATGGCTGTTATCAGCTGAACCGGGAATTGGCAGAATAATAGGTAGAGTCTTATCACCTTCTTCTGTACGTAATGGATCATGGATTATCTTCAGGTAGCACTCAAACTGAGCAGCCAGGATCAGGTGTCGGGAATTTCCCAGTACGGTGGATATGTGGCTGAAATTCTCCTGCTGCTCCTTCACTGCTTTCTCAACAGCCACCATGGACCCCACATCCTCAGACTGAGACACCTGGGCAAACATGGACAGATATATTGAAATAATGAATGGCAGAGTCTTTCTTGTTTGATTCAAATATCACTTTAGATTACATCTAAAATTACTACCGAAAGCTCCCTGGGGAAAACTGCGCCATTACTGTTGCAAATTGTAATGAAAAGGTTTAACTAAGAAAAAGAACTAAGAACAGCTACACAATCACTCACCTCTGTGCCCAGAGCCAGTGCAACTATCAGTGACAGTGTTAGGGTGCTCCACATGTTTCTAAAAGGGAAACAACAACAATGCAATTATTAGACATTTTTACACCAGACTGCCAAGTAACCATCTTTTATTACACGCTAGAAGCTGTTATTTATTCCAAAATAAATATTACACAAACAAACCTTACAAAACAAGCTGTGTCTCAAAACATGTTCTTTCGTACTTACACTCGCTATTTTAAGTGCCTGAGTACTTAAAATAGCGAGTGTTCTTCACACTGAGTCGTGGCAAAATTCGCCCAATAATTTAATATTTTCAAAGTGCATGACCTAATGTATCAATCTGAGGTGCTTAAAAATGCCTGTTATTTAAATTTAGTATGTGTGAGTGCGTGGTCTTACAAGCGTGCTAATGCATGTTTATTTACAGTACGTGTATTTTCTCATCCATCAGGGCAGGAAGTTCATGCCCCTCCAGTCATTCCTCTCCGCTCTTCACTCAGGGTCACAGAAACAGATGTGTGTTTATTATTATTTTGGGGGGAAAGGGCAGCAAGTTCCCTTTAGTATTTCCTCTTTAATGAGCCCAAAGAGTGAAATACATACTCTGCATAAGGAGGCGTAAATGAGGTGACAATGAGTCTCCAAAAACCTAAACATGCAACAGAAAGTGTCTCTTTGGTGGGAAAACATTATGGGCTTTATTTGCCCATGAGGGAGGAAACTGACTACAATGTGATTCAACATTTGGACTTCATGGCCACCAAACAAATAATGTATAAAATGATTTAAGAGCATACACGTTTAATTTGATCATATCAACTGAATTACAGGCAAATGTGTAAAAGGATGCACACTATAGTAAAAATAAAAATAAAAGATTTATGGGTTTGAATATCACAGTTTGACAGTGTCAAACTGTAGGATTTGTATTCTTATCTAGATAAATGAAGGAAATGTAAGTGGAATATTGGAAACGAAGAAAGTTACAGGCCAAATTCAAGCCAAGAAGCTCTTCTTTGAGACCAGAGTAACAAAAAAAATTTGACATTTGAGAGTATGAGAAACAGAGATGGAGAAATAAAGGAGAAAGAAGTTAGGGAAATGTGTGTCAGTGGTGAAAAGGTTTACGGGAACCAGTGCTATGAATAGTAAACAAAAATCATTCTTCATTCTCGGTTTGAACTTGCCTTTTTCCCCCTTCTTCTTCTTTCTACCCCTCTTCACATAGAGCAAGGAGTGCAGAGCATGTGTCATGATTGTTGATGAACATACAAAGGGGAAACTGAGACATAGCCCAGATTTAACTGGAACAGAGCCTTTTAATAAATGATATAACACTATAACACTGTCTTATTCTGTCCTTGTCCTGTCACGTTGCTGCCTCTGCACACTTTGTAACTGAACAAATCCAAGGTAGTTGAGTAGTTTACCAGCTAACATGATTAAACATAATATTTAGGATTGCTCTGTTCCATTTAGGTGTCTCCATAATCTCTGACAGTGAGCAAGCATGCACAAGTAGGCCCTGAAACATATGCAACATATTGTCAATTATACACTTTAGTTTTTGTGTGGAGTTTTGTTGGACTGAGCCAGGCCAGCTGTTTCCTCTTACTCCAAGTCTTTGTGCAAAGCTAAGCTAACTGCTGGCTGCGGTTTCATATGACTTCTCATCCAACTCTCTACCATAAAGCAAATAAGCGATAATGATTTATTGGCTTTATTTACCCATGAGGAAGAAAACTGACTTCAACGTGTTCCGTATTTAAACCAAACTGAGAGAAGCAGATCACCATGAAGGAAATGTAAGTGGAATATTGAACATTTAGGTTTAAAGCGATCAAAGTACTGGTAGACAGCCAGCTTGAATGTAAAAAACTGGATTTGCATATCAAGATAGCTGGAAAGAAATTTTCTCAAAGGAGACCATGATGATGATAATAATACAAGTTATATGTTAATTTGATTGGCTTATACATGAGCTGATTGGCCACTGGGTGACTCCTAACATACATCCAATCATATTCAATGTACTGGGCCAGCCTTTCATCTGATCTTCACATTGTTTCCCTCCAGCGAAACACAACACAGCCATACGCTGAAATCCAAAAGATGTAAATCTGTCCCCAGTAAATCTATATCTTTCCCCTCGGACTACAGTTTGAGTTTCTGTAGGTGACAGCAAACACCCACAAACTGAGACTTATAAATACAGTTCCATTCAATAACAACCACACAATGAATGCCTTTCTATCTGCTATGTACACAGTTGCCTTTAATATCTTGGCAGTGCTCGCTGTATGCCATTATCACCAACCAACACTGCATACAATCTGTGAACGGTAGCCAAGTACTTTGGTTTGTCTTTGTTTTCTGGGAACAATATAAACTGAAAGGTTGTTGCATTAGCCACTTCCTTTGTTCCCATCTTTTTGTCCATTATTTTCTTATTTTTGTGTGTCTGTGTTTTCATCGTTCTCTGGATCAGCTACTTTTCTCCCGTAGGGGAGAACTGAGAAAAAAAGGAGATTAAACTCTGGACAAACACACACGATGATGTCTTCTGCTTCCTCAGTCATCCTAACTCTGCATGTCATTTGATATCATGACCTGTTGGTCAGCTCAACTCTGGAAAAACACCAAAAGTTACCATACATCATTGATCTTTAAAGAGGAACTCCACCGATGATTTAAAACATCAGTCTGTTTACAGGTTTTGGGGAGTACGGTTGTGTATGGGTTAAAGTGTTATAAAGCTCCAGAGGGAGCTGCATGAAGCTTTTTACTCTTGTTTGAGTTTGCTAAATACTACAGAGCCCCGCTGTTTTAGGAAATTACTGAGCCTTTTAATTATATGTTCATGACTCAGTTTTAAAGAATGTACGTCTTCAGTAGAAATGACTGGGAAGGCAGGGAGAATTGAGAGAAAAACTAGCACCTTGTTGGTTTTGGTCTTTTCATGGGATTTGTTGGCAACAGAATGTATTTTGCAACAGGGAAACTATTTTTCTCTTCCATTTTATGTATGCCTTTTCAAACACAGACATATTTAGTTGCATAGAGATTGTAAAAGTCCTCTAACTTTTACTTATCTCTCATAAGTTATCATAGTGTCTGGTTAAGTATAAATAGCACCACGGCCACTGATCTGCGCGTAAAGCATGGTTAATTGTTGGTGTCTGTTTTAGGTGATACATCTCCTATGTGTATTCCTTTAAAAGGAGTTATGATTTCTCTCTCCAGCGTAATGTTCAGATGGTCTGAGAGCAGTCATTGTCAACCTGGAATGCATGGTTTGCAGCTGAACAGCTGTAGAAGCAACACTGAGGCATGAGTACACCATGTGTAGGAGACCTTAACTCTTAATAACAAATGAGAACACAGAAGAAAGTCACAAGCTACTGGCAAATTCAATTATTACAAATAATTACACTGGTATCAGCCTTCAGAAGTCCACATTAGACCCTATAATGCCCGTTGTCTGTGCATTACAATCTGCTGTCAAAGCTACTCCCTTTGGAGGCCCGAAAGCGCTTCAGCACTGTCTCCTGGCAACCAAAGCAGTAAAGGTAAGTGATCATTTTTAATGACTGTGTCTTTTGTATGTAAATCACACACCTAGCAACATACGCACAGCAATGCCAATGATGAAACAGTCCAGTTTTGGAAGCAGACACAAATGGACCAAACATGCTGCAGAGCTGTGTACGGACATTAAAACAGCTTCCTTTGATCGTCCTAAACTGCTTCTCTACAAGCGTTTAAGGCAAATATGTTTAAAAAAGTCTGTCTATTTAATGGAAAGAGGAGGAGACTTAACACAGTTTATCATTGCATCCAGACATGTTTGATTGGATCAAGAAGGGACATGCACATTAGAAACCAAAAACATAAAGGCTTGTGTTTGAGCCTCAGGGTTCTTTCCTTCATATTTAGAAGCATTCCAAACCTCAGCTGAGGAAATGAAACACACGTCTCCTCAGCCACAAGTTCATGATGCCTTACGATCATAGGACAAAATCACTGTCAGCTGTATTATGACAGGGCTCAGTCACTAAACCTTTCTTTTTGTTTCTTGGGATTTGTTAATTAACCAGAGGTCCGAGATAAAGAAAGAGTGGCTCCAATAATTTCCCCCTTTCTTAGTCTTCTTGCTAGAAGTCGGATGTGTACGTGTAGGCGGGAGAAGCAGTAGTGGTTTTAACAGCAGAATCAGACTTTGCAGCGGGAGATGTGAGAGACACAGCACAGTATGTCTAATTGCCTCAATGCATTCTGGTCTTTTGAGGTAACTGAAACTGGTTTCTGCTCTTTAATTCTGAGGTACTGGCACAAAAACTAGATCACTGAAACATCTTTTTTTTTTAAATCAAACTCACTGTATCTGAAAAAAATATCTCATATCATCTATGTTTGGTCAATGTTTGGTCAGGGTCCACCAGTGTGAATTTTCTATTAAAGGACACTTTTACATTACATTTACATTTATGTAATCTTTGAATCCTGGTCTTTTTGATCCCAATTCGTTCAGAGAATGGCCCCACATCCTTACTGTGAGAGTCATACAACCCTCATGGGCTCATGGGATGATGGGAAATCCAAATATTGTTTTTCTTGCATGACCAGATTTAGGTTTATTGACCCTTGCACCCAGTGAAATGGACTGCAGATGCTGCTGTGACGTAAAATAGGATTCTGGAGGTCACGGTTGCCTTTGCCTGAGGTAAAGTAAGAGCAGAACAAATTTCAAACAAGGCCTTCAATAATAAAAATAATATAGTAATGAATGGGTTGCTATCGCAGTAATAGGAATGAATGTAGGGCAAGCAGGCAGAGGGTTAGGGTTAGGGTAGATAAGAGGATTTCTTTAAATTGCTTATTTTGTCTGATGAACAGTTCAAAGCACAAAGATGTTCACTTTGATATTACAGAGGACTAGCAAATATTCACATTTGGCAGCTAGAACCAAAATTGTTGAGCATTTTTAGCATGAGAAACATGTCATCGAGGGGGGAGGAGGGTCCAGAGAACCACAGAGACGCAACACAAGAGAGTATGTTTACGTATATCTGTATATGTGAGGGAAGGTGGAGGAAGGATGGAGGTTGAAGAGGATGCCATTATCTTCCTCTGTCATCCTGCAACCGCTTCCTCCCTTCTCTCTGCTCTCCACTTCTAAAAAGCAGGTTAAAAATAAGCTATTGTTACACATGCATAAAGGGACGGGGCACGGCTAACATCCCCACAGCCTTTTAATATGAAAACACAAAGTCTGTTACACATTGACGGGTGAGAAAGTTCATTATGACAGAATTAAGTCAAAAATCTGATTTTTGCATTACTAATTATTTTCTCTGTGAATTGATTAAGCGATTAAACTAAGAAAGATATCTATCACAAGTCAAAATAAGCAGGAACACTGAGAGAGGTTGAGAGAAAAGTTCTCCACACACCTGGCCAATCAGTGTGTAAGGAACATTTAAAAAACCCAGAATTTCTGTCAGAAACACGACATAAGATGCTCTTGTTTTACTCAAACTGAGGCCTTTAGCCAAGAGTTTCTTATTTGCACATCCAGCAGACACAGAGCAACTTTGGAGTCTTGTTTCTTAGTCTGCTTTTAGGTCTGGTGTGGTCTCCAACAAAAAAATATTTTGGTCTTTAACTTGCTTAGCCAGATGTTTAACTTTCTTCACCAGGTTGTTGCTAAAATCAGCTGCCACACGTACATTAAATGTGCGGCAAAACGCAGAGTCAAAGTCTAAAAAGTACCTCAGACCTTCAGGGTTGGGTAATCAATGTATGGAGGTTCCTCACTAGAGTCAACACAATTCACATTATACACATTTCTAATTGATTCAATGTTAATACTACAAATATGGAATAAGGCATCGGTGTGTGTCACAGTCAGAGCCAAAAAACTGTCAGTGCTCAAGAGTTTGTTATGCAATGACCACAAGGAGTGAACCTGCAGGCAGGGGGGCGCCTGAATAAGAAGGGATGCACTGTGCCTTCAAAAAACAAATGTTTTGGATGCAATTTCCAAGTTAAACTTTAAAGAGGCGTACATGTCTGGTCCATGAGTTGATCTACATCTGCATCCCCCATTTGGTTCGAGCTTTCTGTACCCATTTTCCACTATGAACAAGCACACATCCTCTGTCCCCGGTGTTAAAGTCCAGTGTTTCTTTGGAATGTGGAATCTTAACACTTTCTGATCCTGCAAATCACTTACAAGATCCAGCACACCAGCGGCACCAGGATTTACAGCAACCGAGCATCCCATGTATGAGTGATCACGGACTTGGTTATTTTCCCACAGCTGGACCCAAAAATAGCTCCTTTAACTTGGAGCCATGCCATGCAGTGTCTTTTTGTATTTTTTGTCCCTGGGGCTGTAAAAGCAGCACAGGCAGTGCGGAACAGAGAATGGATACCATGATATGATAACCCCATTTGCTTAACTGCTCCATCCAACCAAATGCAAGCTCTCCCACCAGACAGCTGACTGCTGGTGCTCGTAGGCTGCGGTGAGAGAGAAGACCAGCACCAACACGTCATTAACCATGCCAGCCTTGGCAGTCTCCCCCACCTATCAGTCAGTGTGGGAGCCAGCACACCCTGACACCGTTTATCAGATATGGTCAGCCTGACACCATGTTCACCACCAAAGCATCTTCTGATTCTTTTTCATCCCGTTTCTCATTTCATTTCCTTGAGGTCTTTCCTTTGTTTCGCCCTGAGAAGAAGATAACTATGTCTTACTCTGTCTTTATGTCGCTTCCTCGATTTGCCACAGACTTCACACATGACTGTAAATGGGATTGGATCCTATTCAAAATGTTCATCAACAAGATGGTTCCCATTGTTAAACCAGTCTTGAATCCTTTAAAGGAGCAACAAGTAAGATTTTCTAATGCTTTGTGGCTTAAAATCCACATAATAGAGAACTGCAGGAAAAAGTTCTAAATCTCTGAAATGAGCATGTTTGCTCTTCCAGTTCCCTCGTCTGGAAGTCAGTGGGATTCTTGAATGGGTTTTGGGTTTGATGCCTTAAATAAGGTATGTGGTTAACACAAGCTTAAGAGATTTCCATGCTTTGTTCTATGACATAAAATATGTCAGTAAATCCCCCACTCATGAATTTTGATGTTTTAAGGCAGTTGTCATCACGCCAAACTCAGAAATTCATCAACTCCCTCCTCCGCCTTCACAGCCTCGTTGTGTTTATACTTTTTTGTAGAAGTATGTTTATTTATAGCCTAACGTTAGCTTTGTACTGCTGCCGATTGCATTTACGCTTCAAAAATCTAAAAAGTGGCGTTCGATTATCTTTAAGATACTAACAAATCGTGTTAGTATCATAAACTTTGGTTATCTGCAATAACCCAAAAGAAAAATCCCATTGGCTTTTTGACGTGGGAACCGGGGCGATGCTAACTTAATCATCCCTGCTCTATGGACAGAGTTGGTATTGGTCATGAATGCTAATGACTCAAGCATGTGATTAGGGTTCTGGCTTTAAATCCTCACTTTCAACAATTGGAGTCCTATCATTTCCTATCATGCAAAATGATACGACATTTCTGGCACTCTAACCCCTGCACCCCCCCATTAGTATGCATCCCTGACGTGTCAGTTATCTCCCACTGAGTCTAAAATAAGTGCATGTGTGTTGTGTTATGAAGGGGTGGGGGTGACTGGAGAGCAAGGTGGGGGTTGGGACCAAAGTAGCAGCCAAAACATCTATTAATACACTGATAGCAGCCTGTCAAGAGCAGACTGTTCCAGTCAAAGACGCGCTTGGACACTGGTGGGCTGTGGGTGAAGGTTTCCCACGGGCAGATGCACGGTCAGACTGTAGAGTCCAGGAATCATTCTGAAGAATTCCAAAGTCAAGTAAGGTGCTGGTCTGTGATCGACGTCTTGGGTGTGAGGATTACAACTTGGCAACGCTTGGAGGAGTGGGTAAAGGGTATTCCTAAAGACGTTACACTGAAATGGAGCCAGTTATACATACAAACACACAAAGCACGCATGGAAATAGCCTCTGCTGGTGGAATAAAAGCTGCCATGCACATTTTGCAGAGGAAAGTATGATGCTAAGGATGGTATTAGAATACTATCTTTGAGCGTCACTCTATTACGTAGAGTGATCATTTGAGGAATAAGAAGTATACATATAAACAGTATATTGGTCTCCTTCTTTTAAATGTATATGGATCAGGCACAGCAAAGTGACATGAAATTACTTTCACGAAGAGAGGGACTCCTGTAAGTCTGCAGGTTTCCTGATGATTGCATGTAAAAATCAATGAAAATCATCCGGGAGAAATGCAAATTCTGAGAGGAAATAACAAATCACTTGTCAGTGCTTTCGCCTGCTGAGAGCAGGTTTAAGGTGGCCTTGGGTGTCTCAGCCCTAATGTACCCTGCATTGTTTTAATGTTGATGCTTTGGAAGTAGAATCAGTGTCCAATGGAAGAGAATTCTCAGTTACAAAGCTCTGTTGATTAATTGGCATTGATTTGTTAGTTTATAAAACTGCATAAGTGTGAAAGAGAGATATGTGTTTGCTTATTTGTGCTTGTTCATCATTGAGAGTAGTTTCAATGAAAGCTGAAACCCGTAGCCATTAATATTTAGGTGTTATTTATTATTATATAAAAAGCTGCTCACTTAGAAGCTGATTATAGCTTGATTTAGTCTCAGAGCTCTGCTAATGACAGGAAACACAAACAGCTTCCAGTAAATGACTAAATCACTGCAATGTTACTGCCACACGCAGTGCTGACTTACTGTAGGCTCCCTTATGTGGACCAAGGACTCATTGGCCAACTGTTGTGTTTCACATTAGAGGAGATAATCACAGCAACACTACTCTATTCTATTTCTATTCATATGGTACTTAGAATTGCAACTGTAGAACAAGGCAACATGCCAGCTCAGGGTGTGACCTTCGCTCAACCTGCATTCATCCTCAATGATATACTTTACAACCCTGTACATAAAAAGCACAGTTATATTCCTTTAATATTGCTATAAGGACTTTCAGTGGGTTTGTAGTATTTAATGGTTACTTTAGACTGACCCTAGTAGGGTTTGTGATGATAAACACAGTCCTAAAGTCTTCTTATGGGAACTTAATTGTGTATTTATATACATCTTTAAAGTACTTTATGTTGTTGTGCACTTTGCTCTATACTTACACTTTACAATACCCATAATGTTCCCAAAGTCACTTAGCTTTTCTTGTGACATAAAAGTTACGTTTTTTTATATTAGTAATGGTCCTAGTGTTAGTATAATTATTATTATTTTGTCATTTTTCATAAGGTTAAAACTACATTACATCCTTTCTTATACACGATAAAAGAACACATTCAAGCCTCATAAAAACCAGTGCAATGAGTGACGCCTGGTCTGTCCCAAGTATCTGGCAACCTGCCTTTTGAGTAAAAAGCGGACTTGTCGCGTACCTTTTCTCTGAGTGAGCTGTCAAAATATGTTTTCCTCCAAATATCCCCATGCTTGCATGATCCGAGCAGAATCGGGTCTCATGCCCTCCTGTCAACAGTGACCCACCCCGAGTCCCGACCCCTCAGCTCCAGCAGTAAAGCCGGGCACAGCAGCAAACACATACTGTCCTTTTATCACTTTCAAAATAAGAGGCTCCAAGTGTTTTGTGGATAATTAAGAACCAAAGTGTGGTGTAGGCACTATTTTACAGATATATTCCAAAGTTAATCAAACGATTTTAACTTTTGCATTTTTTGTTTCATAGCAGTTTTAGTGAGCCACGAGGCAACATTGCTTTATGTTGACATTTGAAGCATTTATTTTAACGGAAATGATTATTTCCGGTATCACCCTGCTCGTCTGACCTCGTAAAGGCTGAAATTAAAATAAAATAATAATAAATAAATAAAGTATATCTATATATATATTTATATTTTGACATTTTAGCTCAGTCATTATTTAAAAAAAACACCTGGTTCAGACAACATAATATCAACAACAGGTTCAGACACACATATGTGCTGGATTAGTTTTATTCAACTCAACAATGGAATTATATCAATAAGGATCCAGTTGAGTCACACAATATCCGTAAAGGACGCAAGATCATTAAAGAGACTAATAACAGCCACCATGTGGCATATTTTACAACAAAAAGCGAAATAAATCCAAATTATATTCCTACCTACACCTGTTGGTTTCATTCCAACGAAATAATGCTGTTTTCTGTACGTAATGTGGTGTAATATAAAACACACAGGAAGAATGTATTATTATTAGATTATTTAAGCTGTCAATGTCCTGACTGAAGAGAAAATAATGATTGATTTACATTATGGTCTGCCGCAGTACCCTATAGGCGAGTATTTTTGCTATGAAGTACAACAGCGCCATCTGCTGTTCGTAGTTGGTGGCAGTTGGACCGCAGCATCTGACACCACATGCAGTAAACTAGCAAAATCTAAGAACAGTAGGAAATAACAGAAATGCATAATTCCTCCTAGTATGTAACAACATACTAGTATGATTAATAGTATTAGTATGTAATACTATCAATTAATAGTATGTAACAACAAGTTTAATACGAATCGAAAGATGCCGCTGCAGTGACATTAATAGGCTACAGTTTTGTTTGGTTTTACATTACTACATGGAGTTGAGAATCACAGAAGTCATGTGAACATCTAACATGTAGTGAAAATGTATTATGCAGTTTAACTTTCAAATATGTACAATAGAGAGCTATTTGATTTTTTGTATATATGACAAAATGTAGTTTCACTGACGGTTTTATATATACTTTTATCTGGTTTAGACCACACATGGTCACGCTAATGCCACCATTATAGCATTATATTACAACAGTGTCATTCAGTTGATCACTACACCCACAAATACTCCCATGCCACAGTTGCCACTCGGAAAACTATAATTATGAAGTTTGGTCAGCAAAACAATACAGTTAAGAATTGTAGGCTTACATTAGTCATGACTGTACTGACGGCTCAGAATCGTCACTCGTGACAAAACCATATTTTTAAAGTGTTGCTGTTGGTTGAAAGCTGCATTTGAACTATATTTTGTTCATTCTAGAGAGGCTGTCTGAATCCGGTCCATTAGATTGCACCCCAATAAATGAAATAATATATTTTCTGCAAGATCCTTTCTGCCTTTGACACCAATATTCGCATCAGCATGTTTACTGCCCGCCCATTGGTCCACTCTGCTCCAACTCTGGTCCAATCACAGCGCGAAGGGGGACAAGAACGCGCCCCACCTTGTTTCGGTCACGTGACGTGAGCTTACGAAGATGGTGGAAGTTTCTTCTTCCTTGAAGTGAATCCCCGACTGAAACCTAAACATCCTGGAGAGCGAGGGCTGAGAGCTCACTTCAGTGTCACCAGTTTGGTTTTTACAGCCACCCTTCGGATCCGGGTAAGTGACAAAAGACATTTCCTATATCTCTCGCCGGTGGTATTTGTTTTTTTATTTTTATTTTTTATAGCCATTGGACTTGGAATTTCCAGCCAGCCATGATGATGACACGAGCTAGCTAGTGGGCTAGCAGTTAGCCAGGCTGGGATGGCAGGAGGCTGTCAGATCTGGTGGCCAGCTAACATTCAACACGTACCTACCAACTCCTGTGACCACACCACCACTGTAAACACGCGTACTGTTTAACGTCAGTGCAGTTTATTGAGTAAGCTAACCAGGGCGTACTGTTCCTCAGTGTACGGCTAACTGATTTAGCGTTAGCTCGTTATCCGTTCCTGGTTGGATTAAATTATGTAATCTTTACCAACCGTTGTTAATAATTACTAAGTCAGTTGCTAGCGTAGCTGGAATTAAATTGACTAGAATAGTTTCTTCTTAGCTACGGGTTCTCATAATATGGAGAGAAAAGTACGCATAATTTCATTTAAAATCTTGTAGTTTGGTTTCGCTATTCGCTCAATCTAAATGCGTTGTAGGACACAAACTACGAGGCTTTTAGAAAACATTAGGAGTTTCTCCTCAATACGACATATATTGAATTATATACATCAAGTCGTTAACCAGTAATAACTGAAACTACATTTAAACTACAGGTACTGTTTCTTCTGTTGAACTTAATCACTGAGATTATGGAACACGTTTCCTGCTTTCCACCGTCCTCTACCAGCAGCTGTTCCGACTGCCTAATTCTGTCTCCTTTGGATAATAGCAGTTATGTTGGAAAAAAAGATTTTGGGGGTGAAAGAGACAGCTAGTCATCTGCTACATGGCAATGTTGATTGTGACAGTGTGTGTCCTCGTCTGCCGCTGTTCTCTACAGGCAGTATCAAATGTTTACTGGTAATCTGGTTACTGAACAGGCAGGCTTGCTGCTGTTTTCTTGGGTGGCCCTCCAGCAGTCATAATGTCTCCAACGTAATCTCCTGACCTAAATGACATAAGTCATGTTTGATTGTACCTGGAGATCTAGTTTATGAGTATTTTGAAATTATGACACTGTTGCAGTGTATTTGAAAACAAAACAAACTATGACTTAACTGAATGATTTGAACAGATTGTCATTTTTACCCAAGTGTGGACAGAAATTGAAATCAATATCAAATGGACACAGGACTCTTGGAAGCATCGTGATAGAATAACCTGTTTGTTTCCTTTTATCTTATAACCATACTAAATCATAATGAAAGTATATTTTGGCAACATGCACCATTGTTGTGTATGCTTGGTCATTGTGTGAACACGTTCTCTATGACTGTGAGTTAACAGTGTAGAGAATACAAGTTTAGCCTGTAGCTGATGAGGCTTTGACAAGTTGTACAGGTGTTTGCTGGTCTTTAGAGGTCCAGGTGATATTGTTCAAAGTGGGCTGTTCAGACGCACACCACCCTACTAAGAGAACATGCTAAGAGCTCAGTAGCCAAGGAAATGGTGCAATTTAAGCTCAAATTCAATTTAAAACGCTTCACAGAATCACCAAACACAATTAGCTGGCCTGTGGATGATGTTATTTAGCAGGTTAAAAATAAAACAATCCGAGTCAAGGCAGGTCATTGCAGAGTTTAATATTCAGCGAAAACCCTCGTCTACAAAGCGCGGTTGGCCTGCTTGCGAGGCTGCAAAGTCAGCAGTTGCACTCAATTATTGACAGAGACTTAAGCAGTAGCCAAAAGGAAAGTTTACCCAGGAGCTCCTCACTCTCTCCTGCTCTGCCCTGTGCATACGGGACGAGATAGACTGAGGGACATGCATTATTCAGTGACGCATCAAAGCAACGGCCCAGATTCTAGGAAAAATCACAGGACCTGATGCCCGTGCTAGTGTTTCCCCTTTACTTTCTCTCTGATTGACACATTTGTCAGTGGTGCAGCTTAAGTGACATTATTATTTTCAGAGTTTGTTTCTGTTGACATGCTTGTTTTTGTTGTTGTTTTTACTGTCACACAAACCTTATACAACTGGTGTTGTTTACTTCTTTTTAAAGGGATAATGATCCTCAAAACCAGCAAACTCTTTTGTCTGTGTTTCCTGTAATGCTCTTCCCATTATTGGTACAGTGCATTCGGTGTGTGTTTCACTGATCTGAACCTGAAAGCATAAACATTCGGTGTTGACCGTTAAGGCTTCTTTCCAGAGCTGCCGGTTTACAATAACGTCTCTAAAATTGTACCAGGAACAATCCACCGCAGAAGAGGCAATGTGTCCACAAGTTTCATCTTCAGTATTGAGCACTTAATAATAATAATACTAATAATAATAATAACAAATGTAAGTTCTCCGTGGTTAGCACACACAGTGTAAGAGGCATTTGGCCCTCAGACACAGAGAAGTAACACAAGCACAGGATCCATTTAAAGCCGAAAATGCTAGGACGAATGCTAGTCTACACAAGCAGCACATCACCGGCTTTAGGCCTGACCTTTGCCGTCTTTTGATCTCCTTTATTACCCTCCATGATGGTGCAACTTCTGTGTGTTTCACATGACAATGTGACACGTAACTCATAAGAGTGGCAAGCTCTTTCCACTTGTCGGCCTGTTCTCGTATTACTGTTTTGGATGCAAATGTCAACAGTTGATAATACTGCCTTTAGTGTAGAGGACAGATTCCAGCAAGGAAAGCCAATTTATAAATGTAACCTTCCATCTACCATCTATTCAAATTGATGCTCCTCATGAGCATTATTAAATATATATTACATTCATTTGGCAGATGCTTTTGTCCAAAGCGACTTAAAGTAAGTGCAGTTGACCTTCAAAGGAAAAAGAGAAAGCCTAGATGTCATCTGAAGTGCTAAATACAATGCCTTAGTCATAATTAGCTCGATGCTTCTTGCCTGAAAGTCTACATTGTCAGCTTCTAATAGTGAATGAATGATTGGTATACAGTCAGTATTTTCTGTCTGAATGTTGAACCAGACTTAATTCTAATGCTTAATGAAAAACTGATGGGTATTAGAATAAATAAAGTTGAAACTAAATTGTGCTTAAATCAATGTTATTTTTTACCTGCTTACTGTAAGGAGTAGCAAGCTTCGGGGTGGTGGTTGGTAAAACATACAGTCCTTAATTATTGAGGTGGGGTTATACCAGTTTGTCTCCACCCTAATGATGGGTTTTCTGTGCTGCAGGCCTTCATCCCAGCCCTATGTAATGGCCAGTGGAGTCACCAAGTTGGGCACTTCTAACGGTTACCCTATGAAGGCACAGCTACAAATCACTGGTAAGTCTTCAGTCTTTATTAAAATGAACAGGTTCAAGGCGAGAAACAAACAAACAATCACTCACTGTCACAGCTTACTGGAACACATAATAGGACGAATGCACCCTTAATGATACTAGCAAAGCGTATGCTTTTCCTACTGTGACACTCCTTTGCCTTGTGTGTTTTTAATTGCGTGGTGATGTTCATCCATCACTGCATCACCTGAGTGAAAGACACGTTGAGAAAGTCATTGCTGCTGCTTCACCAGCTAAATCTGTTTTGCACGTTTTTTAAATTTCAACTGGTAAAATCCAGATTTAATTAAAGTCATGTTGTTCTGTTCTGCTTTTCGTTTACCGTGTGCAACATACAGTATTTCCCTTTTCCTGAATTATTATTATTTTCATTTTCCTTTTTCTTTCTGCACCAACATGACTGTCCGCTGCATGGTTCCTTCTCCTTATCTCCCCTGTTTCAGTGTTATCTGCAAAACTAAAAGAGAACAAGAAAAACTGGTTTGGTCCCAGTCCTTATGTGGAAGTGACAGTCGACGGCCAGTCCAAGAAAACAGAGAAATGCAGCAACACCCACAGCCCCAAATGGAACCAGCCGCTCATTGTGTGAGTCAAAGTCTTGCCGGGATTACCAGACCCATATGACATTTGATCACAGTTATGATAATCACAGTTTTATTGTTTTTTAAATTGTATTTCAAATCCAAATGTTCGGTTGCCTGCGTGCTGGGATTTGAATGTTCAAGTGTTTGCAGAAAACCTCTTAGAGGCACTTTACTCAGCTTTGATAGACATCTTACCCTAATTATTATTCACCTCGATGCGTTAAATGTCACCAGTCTGGTATTTCAGGCGGCTCTACACAACCCTAGCTGTTCATTACAAAAGCTTATTTTCTCAGGTTTGACTCCAACAAAGAGCACGTTTGTGCACACACTGACGTTTTACCTCAAAGTTTTGGAAAGGAACTATGACTTTTTGATAGAATCCTGGCGTAGGTAACTACAGTAAAGTTATTGTCCATTGGTGACAAGCCATTATTGATAAGTTACACGAACTATTGAAGGTTCTTAAGGAAAAGTAGATTTCTAATATTCCCCACAGTTTGAATCAAGTTTGGCTTTGAGGAAGAAGCATATCTTGAAAACTCACTGCTGCCTGTAGTATTTGGCATTACTCATCACTATTTCCTCAGAACACTGGCCAGAACATGAGGAGTTTCTCCAAAGCATGCAAAAATGTAACTTCCCTAATCGTTTCCACTGTAACTTGTGATCTTTATCGAGATGTCTTGCCTGCAGCAGTTTTCTGTCTGTGTGAGTTACTGGGACAGGTTTTCGAGAAGGAGTTTCACTGTGGCGTAACTCTTGAGTTTGGGTGTATAGTAACAGTGTGTGTACAGTTGTAAAGAAAAGATATGTTATCTCCAGGTAGTTGGCACCTGTAAGGAAGAAATGCCACACGGTGGTGAGAGAGTGTGTCAGGATTCCTGTTCCTGAACATATACTGTTCCTCCAGTGCACTTCCTGCAGTCCAACATATTGTCACATCAGATGTCCTCTTAATTTTAGCCTGTCCAGGATCTTCTGCTGTGCACATGGACCTTCTTAATATAGAGCTCCCCTACAGTTTCTCTTGGACTCATGGGGGGCAGAATTATTACATAACAAGTTTACTATGGCATGTAACCAGATCTGAGCCCATGTGTCCACTGATGTTTTTTTTCCTGAGGGTTCTAGCTAAACAACAGTCATAGTGATGGTTATAGACACTTGTTGTCCCTGAATAGCTTCTGAACTTTGTCTGTGGGTTGCTTTCGCGTCAAGACAAAGTTTTTGCTGCTCACATATGGAATCAGATTTGGGTCAGGAAAAACAAAAAATCAAACAAAAGTAAGAATTTGAGAGAGAGAATAAAACTCAAAAAAACAATAGGTCTTTTTACTTTTTTGATAATACGCCCTTTTGTTTGACGTTCCCTCCCCTCCCAGACTTTTGTCCTCACTGTCTCTTTGCGGTCACCAGCTCTGTCGTTTGCGTTGTCTGACTTTTTGTTTGCAGGTCTGACACAAACCTCTCGCTAGGGCGTGTTTAAAAAAAAAAAAATATATATTTATATATATTTATGCAAATCTAAAGCCTCTATACAACAGTGTGACATACCCAAATGACTGATGCAATAGAAAACCCTGCTGAAGGTGAAGTTGCTATCAGTTATACCGCTTGGTTTCGCAATTTCATTTTAGCTAAATGTTTATAAAATTGGATGCAGGCATCAGGTGGTGGGAGCTGTGACATCAAGCTTGCTTTGTTATTCAGAATGAAGCAGATTACCACTGAAATGCTACTTAGCTTGAAACTGTGATAGATGAAATGCTGGTGAAGTCCTTTTTTATAGTAAGAGCTTAGAGGGCTTTCTGAAATCAGATCCTCAACGTACAAGAGCCCTTTCTGTCACCCAAAAGTATCGATGCATTGCACGTATCAACTCAAGTGTGTGCTTCGACAGGATTGTGACTCCATTCAGCAAACTGGTGTTCCGCGTGTGGAGCCACCAGACACTGAAGTCAGACGTGTTGCTAGGCATGGCCACGCTGGACGTCAGTGACACGCTCAAGTCCAACGACATGAAAAGTGAGTTAAACACACACACACACACACACACAGCTGTTCTACATATTCTTTTTCCATTCTAGCCCACTCCATGTTAGGTTTTTCAGTTTCTTTGGTCCTTGACGTCCCAGAATACTTAAATACTTAAGCAATTTAAAAGAAGTATTTGCTTATTTATCTTGATTTTAAACAGTTTTTTCAGTATTTTTGTGTAAAATGTAGGATCTGTATTTTGTAACTGGAGTCTGAAAAAATGGTTTCATGCCTCATGCCCACATTTTGGATGCTGAACCGTTTGTGTGAGGCTATTGGTCCTGTTATTTAAATATGAGTTTGTGAATGTGGAGCTTTTGTCTGAACAGTTTGGCTACCCTGTTCTAATTTCATTTATTTGACACGTCTGACGCAGCTGCCTGCACATCAGAGGTTTTGGCAAAGGCTGATATGCTTGATGTGGTACGGGTTGATAAAATTGCGTAACTAGGTTACAGCAGGCAAACAAAGTGTACAAATTAATTTATTTGAATGAAAATATTTGAGGCTGTCTAATGGTCAAAAGCCTAATGCACATACGGTTAACTTCATTAACGGCAGGTGACATATTTCAGTTGTCATTGTCTTGCTCTGACTCTTACCATCTTGTGTTGCTGTCGGCTCAACGTAGTCGCTCAGGTGGTGCAGACCCTACAGCTGTGTGCAGACAGAGACCAGTCAGATGTGGTGGGAGACCTGTCTGTCTGCCTGGACGGCATGGCTGTGGAGCCTGAGATGTTCGCCGCTGCCGAGGCTGACCATCAGAGTGAGTCACAGAAAAGCTGAACAGAGTTTACATCCAAAGCATGCAGGCCTGTTTGAATGTTTTCAAGTTTATTTGTCATTTCACTTGGAATTCAGTTAAGTTTTTACTCTAAACTTAGGTTAAATTTAATTTTGTTGCACCAAAAATCTTTAAACTATTTAAAATGTGATCCAGTATTAACTTTAAACTTACACTTGAGGAGTTCGCCCCTCTTTTATATGGCTATTTACTATGTCCAGAAAACACACAAATGTATTTTTTATTTATCTATTTAGTTTAATTTGGTTAAGCAAGCCTCTCCATATTGATTTAAATTGATTTATTTAATTTCAGTTCACATCAGTAAACTTAGACCGAGATTAGATTTAAAATTGTGCAGCAGAGCTCTGCTTAATTTCAAATCTGGATTTACTCATTTTAAACCTAGTTTTGCTAAACTCTGATTAGAACTAATCTTAGATTAAATTCATCTTTGTGGGTGCATCCCAGCCACATAAATGGTTTTCACTTTGTCATGTCTTGCGTGCAGTTGAAGGAAGCGGGATAACTTTTGTATTTATGTCAACAGGATTAATTACAGTCGCATTAGATGCAAGACTTTTGTGACTGGTTTTGTTATATGTCAACAGGAACACCTTTTGCTTAACTTATGTTGTGGTTTTACTTCAGATCATCCCCCATCAAATGGGGAATCGCAACCAAATGGGGATCATGACATAGGGTACAGTATCTATTCCCATCTTCAGTTGAGTTTCACGTTTATCGTATTTCCAGTTTTTAAAATTTTATTTTTACTTTATTTATTTCCGTGGACCCTCCTTCCTCACAGGCGGAGTCGAGACAGCTCTCCGGCTATGGACGGTGTAGAGTACAGGTCTTCTCCCAGTGTCCAGAGGTCAGCGAACAGCACAGGGTCTCCCACAGTGTCATCAGGGGGCACGAGGCCTCTCCGACCACCCAGGCCCTCCAGACCTCCTCCTCCAACCCCCCGCAGACCCACCTCATCACCAGGTCAGACATTAACTACAGGAAGTTCAGATCTGTTCTGGACACTTTTCAACTATAAACAGGAGGGAAACAATGGTCAGGTGCTCGTCTTCTTACCCTGCCTGTGTGCTCTATCTTAATCTAAACAATCGCACACATTTACCCCAAGGCTAAAGTGAGGGTTGGGCCAAAACCTGACTCACACACACATTTCCTTTTTTTACAACAATATATTTATTAGTTTTCACTTTGCCACAAGTAAAAGACGAATACATTATGAAATCCACAGGAGAAAAAGAAAAAAAAAAATACTAACTAAACAAACGAAAACCATCAACCAAAAAACACAGAACACCAGTTCAGATTCATACAGGCAACTCCAGAGCTTACAATGATAATGTGCATTAAGAACAATCTATAAAATCCCTGCAGCATGATGGCGTAGACACCAGGTTCTACGTGGTTCAGATAGGGTTCCCAATAATTTTAAGTTTTTGACTATTATATACATGTAAGGTACTATAATGGCACTTTCTGCCATCCTGTAACAGTTATGGAAGAATACAGTATAACCTTTTCTTTTTGATGTTACATATCTGCTTGCGAGCCAGAAACCTTATTTTGTGAGACCAGTGCATTTTAAAATGAGCCATAATTCCATGAGGCAGCGCGGAGGAACTAATTGAAATGTGTCAGTCAGAGGATAATTGGTTTTGTCTACTCAAGCTGCAAAGCAAGCCCACCAACTCCTTGGTTGCTGTCCTGCTCTGAGGATCTACGATTTAACTCTGGTGTCTTATTGTGTCCTCAGCGTTGTCCAGCAACGGCTCTGCACCCGCTGATGGCAGTGATGGTCAGTCAGGTTCTGACACGCCAGTGCGAACACCAGCCCTGGGACCTCCATCAGTGCCAGACTCAAGTCCGTCGGCCGGCTCGGACAGCAGCTCCACATTGGCCTCCAGCTCTGGTGCCGCAGCAACACAACAACCAACCAGCAGCATCACCCCTGCTGTCACTCCCAGGGTCCCCGCTGTCAGTGCTGGACCGTTGCCCCCTGGGTTAGCACTCATTTCACTACCTATTTGCTGCTTTCGTTGGAGGATGACTCCCATTGTGACAGCTGTTTTTAAATCCATACATAATTACCTAATGTCCTCAATTTAATTGCTGTCATTTTATCTAGGTGGGAGCAGAGGGTGGACCAGAACGGGAGGTTGTATTTTGTCGATCATGTGGAAAAGAGAACAACGTGGGAACGTCCTGAACCACTTCCCTCTGGGTAATAAGTTTTTCCCTCTTTTGATTTGTAGATCAAATAAGACTTACTAGATACTTGCTTAATAGATGCTGTTTTAAGGTCCTGATAATTTTATTTACATTTATTGTTAAAGTTTTTTTGTCATGGCTGGTTATCAAGTTTGTGAGAGACTCATTGGTTTACTTTGAGTGTTAAAGTTCTTTCTCCCATTGTCTCCAAATTTCATTTGTCTTTAGCTGGGAGCGTCGCGTCGACCAGATGGGGCGGGTCTACTTTGTCGATCACATCACGCGAACCACCACTTGGCAGCGCCCCACAATGGAGACGGTGCGTAACTACGAGCAGTGGCAGCACCAGCGCAGCCAGCTACAGGGTGCCATGCAGCAGTTCAACCAGAGGTTCATAATCGGGGTGAGACTTCCCTATTTTGTGACGTTATGCTGTGCGTTGTGCTGTGTGTGACGACGGTGTGTCACCTCCACGAGTTGAAGAGATTAAGTATTTGAAAACATTTTTGCTGAAAAGTGAGATGCAAACTAGAAATCCCAGCCTAATGCAGACACTTCCATTCATTTACCGGTATCAATACACACTGTAACCCAGTTGCTGTTAAGTATTTACATAGTCTTGCAGTAACGTGTTTATGTTTGTGATATTACTGTTAATGACAAGTGGATTTTCAAAAAGAATCTTAACGATGTTACTTTGGTTGAAGCTGATATTTGTCTTCACATCTGACTCCTCCCTCATATGTTCAAATCCCAAATACAAACACTTTAGTTTTACTTTTGGGGCTTTTTGATTCATATGAATTATTTCCTGCTGTGAAGGTACAAGACCAGGTCCCAGCCACTCAGAATAAGGAGTTTGATCCTCTCGGGCCTCTGCCACATGGATGGGGTAAGTAAATACACTTAATACATACTTTAACATTTTATAGCTAGAGACTTAGATTTTATTCCAGTGTACTAGTGTGTGTCAAAGTACTTTGCATAACTCTTCCATAAGAACTTAATCAAGAAGTTTGTTGTGTGTTCAAAGTATTTAGCTTTCAACATTGAGTTCCGACGCCTGTGTAAATCTGAGCTGTAGCTTAATTCCTTGTAGACAGGGTGGCCCACTTTACCACTCGTGGAAGAAAAACTTCAGTAATTATAAAAACATCCCAGTGATCCTGCACATTTCCATGTAAACCCAGCTGTAATGTCATTTGGTTTTATAGAGTTTTTTTGTTTGTTTTTTTGCTGAGTAATGGACTAATCGGTTGATTGTTACTGTGTCTTTCCAGAGAAGAGAACGGACACGAATGGAAGAGTTTATTTTGTACATCACCCTACGCGGTCAACACAGTGGGAGGACCCACGAACACAGGGGTTAGTTTGAGCATGTTTGCATATTCCAATGCTGCTATTTTAGAGAAGCTGCATATCAGATGAACATTTAAATGCGCTCCAGAAATAATCCATCAATAAACGGCTTATTGTTGTTGGTTTTTTTAAGGTTGCTGAACGAGAAGCCACTTCCGGAGGGCTGGGAGATGAGGTTCACTGTAGATGGTATTCCCTACTTCGTAGACCACAACAGGAGAACGACCACCTACATCGACCCTCGCACTGGAAAATCCTCACTGTATGTTTTTTGCACCATTTTGTTTTCTACTTCCTCCAAAATCTCCAGACTTGAGAGTCGCATTACAGTATGACTTTGTTACTTAAAGAGGCATTAAATTACCGTTGGTTAATGCCCAGCAGATGTTAGAAAAATCAACAACTTTCCTCGCACGGCTTCAGACCTGTTGGAATTATCAGAAACAAGCAAGCCAGCTTACCAGATCAAATACTCAGCCAGTAATGAGGAGGCAACGTATTACTATTCCAAATACTAGAATAACAATAATAAAACTCAGATGTAAGTTTTAGTGTTTTTGCTCTGCTATAAGGCCTTTAGGCATAAACCTGCGTAACAGATGTAGCATAAGCTTTCTCATAGCACCCTAATGTTTCTATTTCCAAAAAGACATTCTGTGAACAGGTTGAAGCAGGTTTAGAGGAAGTGGGTACATAAACAATACAATAAAAAACAGTGTGTCGCTAAATAACTGGGATGATTGAATGAACGTCATGGATTATGGATGGAATTCAGTTTTTCACGTGAGCAGCTTGATAGAAACTAAGAGTAAACATGTTTACTACTGGCTCCTTTGTAACTATTATACTTTAGATACAGGTGTCCTGAAGTCACTGTCAATGACAACGTGGTTTTAGTCTTTCCAGCATTTCTGCATGCCAGAAATAAATGAGTGATGTGTGTTTCCAGCCACAAAAAACCTCACAGTACTTGTGCCATAATGTTATGAATTAACTTATAACACTGGTACGTTTTTTATTTTATTTTATTTATTTTGTGCTTGACACTTACATTATCGAAGATACAGTACTTCACCGGGTAGCTGTACTCTACCAGCTAGTTTTTGTTTCAGCAGATTGAGTCACTGAGTCTCTGAAATTCCTCTCCATTTTTAGAAATTGTGACGCATTATCCTGATGACTAATGGGTCACCTAGTTTCTTTACCATTGTCCTGTCATTGTCACACATGTAACACCTCAGGTGATTCATCACAATAACCTGTGACCATTACTTGCAATTTCTTCCAGTGGTGAAAAACCAGTTCAGTTAATCAGGTTAAGAATGTGACAATATGACCTGACAGGAGCAGTAACACTAGAGTGCATGAAAACATAAAGAAATATATTGGTGTGGAATAAAAACATGTCAGAATAACATTTAATATACTTTAAGACATTAAAACATATTAAGAGAACTATCTCTGCTTCTTTTCCTTCACAGGGAAAACGGACCACAGATAACCTATGTTCGAGACTTTAAAGCCAAAGTACAGTACTTCAGATTCTGGTGCCAGGTAAGAGTCCTACAGTATGTAGTTTGGCAGGATAACCCGTTAAGCCTCAGGAGACTGCTTCAATTTATACCTTGAAGGAATCCTCAATCATGGACCATTTGAAGGACTAGAGCTGGGGGTTTCACTGATCGGCCGCCCCTTTAACCGCACAGCAAGAACTGATGAGAGAAATCGCCTGTTGGAATGAAAACCTGCAGAGTCTCAGTCATCAGCTTGTGCGACACATTGGAGCCATGCTCGTGTTTTTAACAATGCATCAAAATGATGTACAAGCTTCAGCCACAGCACTGGCACTTTTTATTTTATTTAAGTTCAGTCAGTCCGGGAAGAAATCGTTTAATGTCACCACACCTTAAATAAAGGACAGAATTTATGCACTTTTAAATTGGTTTAATTGTTTAAGATAATATTAATAACTGTTTTTAGTAATATCTTTTTTCTAAACTCATGCAGGTCTTCTACAGCTATATGTTATCACCACAAATGTACTGTGGAAGAAAATGTGTAATGTTTGAACTAAGAAGTTAAACATTACTTTTCATACAATTCCATCCAATAATACTGTCCACTCTGCAGTGCTGATGGAATGAATCAGACATGTTTTGTCACGGCAGAAAGCGCATCTGACCGCTGAACGCTTCTGACATTTCCGTTTTTTTTCTTTCTTCAGCAACTGGCAATGCCTCAACACATCAAAATCACAGTAACCAGAAAGACCCTGTTCGAGGACTCCTTCCAGCAGGTAAGAGTGGCCCGGCCCAGCCGTGCAGGCGCACGGAGCTCACTGAACTTTTACATTCAGACCATCGCCTTGTTCGGCCATCACTCCAGTTAATTAAGACTTCATTTTAGAAATTGAATTCTTAGTTCCACAGGGATGGGGGTGCAACATAACCTCTTCCCTTATCTAGAGAAGATCTTATTATTTTACTTCTTCCTTACTATTATTCATAGTTAATTAAAAAAGGACTACGCTTGTTCATTTGAACATTGTGTTATTGACATTAAGAAGCAGATTCAATTATTTGATCCCAGTATTTAATGAACCAAAACTGTTGCTTTACAGTTCTTCTTAGGCTTCTTGGCTCTCTCTTATCAAACTCCCTTTCACTTGATTGTGTGCTTAAACTGAAAAAACTGTAATATCCCCAGTGGACCAAGTTACTGTTGTGTAATGCAGTGATTTTTAAACCACCAATTTAACAATACATCGTCTTTATTTCAGATAATGAGCTTCAACGCTCAAGATCTGCGAAGGAGACTGTGGATCATCTTCCCTGGAGAAGAAGGCCTCGACTACGGAGGCGTCGCAAGGTAAGTTGAAAAATGACTGAACATAAATGGATGTAAATGTGTTAGGTTGTTTATTGTAGTAGCTTTGGTCCATCAGTTCATTTTGAGTTTTTGTTGCTAAATTCATTGCAGATAATTCTCCTTGCTTCTCTTCTTAAAGCAAACATCTCCTTTTTTCACATGTTTATTGAATTATGCTTTTTCTTCAATTTTGTAACACAACTCTGAAATTTGCTCCTGCTCTTTGCTCACAGGAGGCCGACATAGATGTTATGTTATGTTAGCAGTCCTTGATGTCTTTCTTTATATTGGCACTTGATGCATTTGCACCATTGCTTGTAAAGCTGCACTCCCTACTGTTTCACGTCTGTGTGGTGCTGTCATTTGTTTCTCATTTCTGCGGTCTCCTCTCTTGCAGGGAGTGGTTCTTCCTGTTGTCGCATGAGGTTTTGAACCCCATGTACTGCCTGTTTGAATATGCCGGTAAAGATAACTACTGTCTCCAGATCAACCCTGCCTCCTACATCAACCCTGACCACCTCAAATATTTCAAGTTCATAGGACGCTTCATCGCCATGGTCAGTCATGTTTTGATCGCGTTGGTTTTTTATCAATAAGTAGGGCAAGAAAGATCATTGAATGTATTGAATTGAATTTCCTTCACAGCAACAACAATGTGTGTGTGTGTGTGTGTGTCTTTCTGTCCCTCAGGCTCTTTTCCATGGCAAGTTCATCGACACTGGTTTCTCACTGCCATTTTACAAGCGTATCCTGAACAAGCCGTTGGCCCTCAAAGACCTGGAGTCAATAGACCCGGAGTTCTACAACTCCCTTATGTGGATCAAGTGAGTACACTGGAGCGTTAACAATACAGTTCTTTCTTATTCCTAGTTTTTTTTTTTTTTACATCTTGCTGAATGTATTGCAAGTGTTTTCTGATGTCTCATTTTAGCACAGAGATGTTCATGAGTCACAAAATGCAAATCCTGGTTGAGTCTGAGTCAAGTCTGCTAAATGGGTTCAGGCTTTACAACAATGGGGCTTTTTGTGGGAACTTGCAGACAGAGGAAGGAATTTCAACAGTCACTATATCACGCAGCAAAGGCAATACATTTAATGAGCGAGTTATTCAAGTTAACCGAGTCGATCACAGGACTGTGAGGACCCTGTAATGGGAATTTACGTTATATCCATATTACTGTGAAACGGTCCTTCTGTCTGTCCTCGCTAACAGACACCGCTCTAGTGCTTATCTGACTGGTGAATTCGAGGCTCGCCCTTTGGAATTCATTCTGTTATGGAATTCCTTATCTTACTGCCGGCTTGTCTGGGCCTTGCTACACACCGTACTTCACCCTTCACCCTTCTTGACTGCGACACCCCTTGAGTGCACATCAACGGCTTAATAAATACTCAAAAGACTTTGGTGATTCAGAGACCCACCACAATTCATTTGAGTCAGCTGAGGTGACAATGATGAATCGGTCACGTGGTTTGCTTTACTGCAATTAAACAGAGCAGCAACGTCTCAATCTCAGGGAAAGTATATGTAATTGTTAAGTGGAAGTCAGTTTTAAGTTCAATATTGATCGGCTGGACTGGATTTCTTTTGATAGCAAGTTCCTATCAGTCGTATCAGTGACTCCTGTTAGTATGTGGAGCATCCCTGGAGGATGATATGTGAATGGATATCGTACGGTGTTGTTACAGTTGTGCTATAATGCTCCGTGCTGCTCTGCAGGGATAACAACATCGAGGAGTGTGGGCTGGAGATGTTCTTCTCCGTTGACAAAGAGATCCTGGGGGAAATCTCCACCCACGAGCTGAAGCCAGGAGGAGGAGACCTCCAAGTCACTGAGGAGAACAAGGAGGAGTACATCAGGTGGGTTTGTTTAGATCTGATTCAGTCATTTTCATCCAGCCCTTTTTAATTCAGTACATACGTTTAATTACACATCTGGTTGGTTTTACTCAATTCCATGCGTCCCACAGGCTAGAATGCAGTTTTTCTGAAAGCGAAGCACATAGTGAACCTCAATGTTTGTGTAGTTTGTGTTTTTGAGATTGATGAGGTGCAGTGTAATATCTGTGTATGTGTGTGTTTGTGTGTCCGCAGGCTGGTAGCAGAGTGGAGGCTGTCCAGAGGAGTGGAAGAGCAGACCCAGGCTTTCTTTGAAGGCTTCAATGAGGTCCTCCCTCAGCAGTACCTGCAGTACTTTGATGCTAAAGAGCTTGAGGTAAAGATAAACAGGAAACTCTATCAGTTAAATGATACAGGCTGAAAAGAGACCTTTCTGACATGTGGAATGCCCATACTTGACTAATTGACTGCATTTAAACAGCGCTTTTACCCACTTGCCCCTCGTTCACACACTCTCACACACTCTCTCACACACACACCGATGGCAGCCGCTGTGGCTCAGTCAGGACGCCCTGTGCTGTAAATTGAATCTGCGTTGTGGACAGCTTGGCGGATTTTCACTGTAACAGCTCTTAGATGAATAAAATGAACCACTCCTGTCGTGTCACAGGTGATGCTGTGTGGCATGCAGGAGATCGACCTTGCAGACTGGCAAAGAAACACCATCTACAGACACTACGCACGGAGCAGCAAACAGATCATGTGGTTCTGGCAGGTCGGTGTGCACCAGCAGCAGTCACCTGTTAAACTGTACGGAGACATTGAGGATATGAGAAATATAGGTTTAATGACTCCAACTTAATATACTTTGTTGTGAGAATATTTTATGTTAGTCATGTGTCGTTAGTCCTTGTTATCAGTTTAGGTATTGTTTAAATGTCGATGGTTTCGTTCTTATTTTTTGTGGTATTGTGTTTTGAAATCATTGCAATAAAGTCAATCAGTGGGTTGGTGGTGGCATTTAAGTGTGAACCTGTACCCAACAAGCTCGAGAAGTAACCCACGTAATAGACTTCGGTGCATTTGTGGGCACATTACGCTGGGTTGCTGGTAACAACCAGTTTTTTGTGCGCAAGTTAAATATGTCTGAAGCACAAAGTTCCCTCAACACACCATTCCCCACTCAAAGTCCTTTATTTATGATGCTGCTTATCTTACTTACTTACCGAATGTATAATTTCCCTGTGATTCTGAAGTGTTTTAAACAGCACGCCACTTTGTCCCACAGTTCATTAAGGAGATGGACAATGAGAAGAGGATGAGGTTGCTGCAGTTTGTCAGCGGTACCTGTCGCCTGCCTGTAGGAGGCTTTGCCGACCTTATGGGTAATAATTACAGCAATATAACCATTTAAGTTGGCTTTTACTGTTTTAAAAGCAGCTAAATGCATCTAGACCAGTGTGTGGATAATGCTGTTTTCTGTAAACATATTCTCTTCATTTATGTCTGTCTTTACCTCTTTCTTTTCTGTTCGCACACTTCTACCTGTGTAAATTTCTGACATTTAACCATTTCCAGTTTTAGGCATGTTGCCTTGGAAATTGTAACTGTACTTACTTAAGACACTAATTTTGGTCAGTAATAGATGTTGATCTTGAAACTAGCATTAACATCAACTAGCATTTTACGAGTGTTACTAGCACTTTCTAACTGGGACAGTAAAGCGAGGTATCAGTGGGATCTGGCTGGGTTTGTCCTAGCATCTATATCTTATACATCTTATACAGATGATGGTGTGTTTTAAATAAACCATGATTATTTTAGCTCCTTACTGACTTGTGTTTCATTTAACAGGAAGCAATGGTCCTCAGAAGTTCTGTATCGAGAAGGTGGGAAAAGAAAATTGGCTTCCCAGAAGTCACACGTGGTGAGTTCACGCAAACATCTGCCGGTTTGTAGCAGTTCGTTTGCTTAGTTGTTGTTGTTGTTGTAAGTGGGGGCATAATTGCATCCAGCTGTAAGAAAAGACTTCATAGCTCAAGTTGTCAGTCTAGTTTGATGCTCATTCAGCATTTTCTAAAAAAGGTCTTACTTTGAATGAACAGCAGAGGAGAATAAGTCCAATGTCAAGCTGAAACACGGTATATATTTATTTGACTTCCCCAGCTTCAACAGACTGGACTTGCCGCCATACAAGAGCTATGAGCAACTGAAGGAGAAGCTGATGTTTGCCATCGAGGAGACGGAAGGCTTCGGTCAGGAGTGAGAGAAACCAGCAGACGTTTAACAGTGGGTGCAGGACTCCGAAGGAATAGCAACCACCAGTGTTCAAATCAGGGAGCCTCTTTAGAAAAGACAGGTGTTGTGCATATGTGTGTGCTCGTGCATGCACGCACACGCACGTGTGGTACTTCTATGGGTGCATGTGTGAGACCGTTGCCTGCATGTTGTTGCAGAGGAGCTGGGATGTGCGTCTACCATGAACACCATGCTCGCAGCTGGCCTCCCGATGCCTGATTGGTAACGTGAAGATTTTTGTATTCCTTAAAAACCAAAACACAGAAGCTGCTCCTGTGTCTGAGAATGTGCAGTAAATTATGCATGGGATCCAGAAAACTCACCCTCTATGACATCTGTTTAATAGGCTTGCGGTGGTATTTTCCTACCCATGTGTAATCATTTTAATGGGATGCAACATGGTGTCCTTGGGTTTACAGTCAAAATCTCACAACCAGAAGGGTCACAGGTTGCAACAGTAGTTTCCTGCTTTCTTCTTATTCAGTTGCTCTGGATTAAAGCATCTAGTAAATGGCGGTGTTCAATTTTAAGGCTGAAGATTGAGAGGGTGGGCTTTTTCTAAAACAGGGTTAAGTTTCACCAAAAAGCAAACTTTGTTGCTCTAAGATTGTTTGTTGCTTCCAACGTTTAGCATCAATGTCATTCCTCATCATCATATCCTCCGATCTCTTTCTTCGCACCTTTCATCTGCATCTCTACTCACGATTACAGTGGATCTGTTTTTAAAGTGAACAGTAACACGTGAAAAAACTTAGTGAATTCATAAAAAGGAGTGCTCTTAATTAACGCTTCAATAACGGACAATCTTGGTGCTTCAAAGAGATTTGGGAGACATGCCTAATATAAGTGACAAGTGAGAAGCGGCTTTGTTTTCCTGGTTTTATAGTATTTGATCTGTCAAATCACTGATTGTGAAAAGTGTTGGAACCTCCATTTTTTCCCAGTGGGGGTACATGAGGAAGACTTCAACAGAACTTAAACTGACCCTAGTTTTATAGGGCTGGCGTTTGTACACTGTGATGCAGAGTGGGACATCTAGGATTATTAGAGTGTTCTGGGAGAATCTCAAGTTATTCATCTTAATATCCGCTTCAAATAAATTTTCCTTTTAATTCATGTGGTGATTTATTGTTAAACACGATCATGAAGAAATTGGGGATGGAGTAAGTATTTTAAGATGGTGTTCAGTGGATTCGGTACTCAAGATGTACTTCTAAAGTCTCAGAACGACTCAAGTGGAAAAACACCAAATGCAAGTAAAACCAAATCCATGTTTTTCAGTTTAAGTAAAATCTTAAGTGATATTTTGAATGTGTACTTTGCAAAACTCTTAAAAGAAATAGCATGTAGCTCCTCATACACATGTAGCATTCGAACGTGGGTGACAGAGCTAGAACCTTATTTTAACTTTTCATGCCCCACAGCAGACCACAACATGACTAGGACGAAAAACAAAAATTTATATTCAATTAAAAATCTGCCCAAAAAAAAAAAAAAAAAGATTATTGTCCGTTGATTACAGATGTGTGTGTGCACAAGGAAACCTCCAAATGCTTTACCAGCATGGAATCCAATGTTGAGTGTGTGTGTGTAAAGAAAGCGTCTTTATATTCTAACTGCTAACAACTTGTTTGGTTTGACGTGACACAACAACTGATCAACAGTAATATAGAGTTAAAGAAGATTAATCTTAGTTTATATATATATATGAAATAAAAACACCAGGTGGTGTGCTTGCTCCTTTTTGGAGTGTCTTCTTTTATTTTTTATTAGATAATTTAATGCTGAAAAGACAAGTGGTTACTGAGAAACATAGCATTCAAGTGTTAGTATGACAAAGCACAGCACTTTTTCAAAAATGTCCCTCCACTTTCTGTTCTTGCAGCATGTAGGGCATCCAGTCCTGGATGGTAGAAACTCTAGGTTTTTTTTTGTTCCCACGTGCATGGTGAGGTGGTCTTTGGTGTTTGTCACTAGCCTTCAGTTAGCCTTATTTCCACCCTCGGCCATCAGGTATCCTTTTAGCAACTTAATGCTGCAGAGATGATCGATCACGTGGGCTTAATGGTGGAATTAGTGCTCTGGTCAGTCCCCTCCTGATCCTGCTGGGGAGAAGTAACCAGGCCAAGAGGACTTTGAGTTCTTTTGAAGAAGCTGCACCCGTGTGGGAGAGCTGATGACACATGAGGCCTGTTTCAGTTGTGACTTCAGCCGGGATAACAACTACTGAGACAAAGTTAGTGTAAGATAATGAATGTATCATGATGAAAGGTTGATTGATTAAGTCGCCTATTTACATTTAGTTTTTCCTCAGATTGTTACCCCTGATGCAAAGTGTTTTAATCTTGTTCTGAGTCGATGACATGTTAAAATCCCGGGGACATAAGCAAATGTGTAAATATCATAATTTCTCTGTTCTCCAGAATTTTTCATGTACAACTAAACCACCCTACACTCTGTATATGAAAATAAGTTGTAAATTGTGTCAATAACAAATTTTCTTTTCTAAAAGAAAGGTTTTAATAAGAGGTTTATGGTAACACTATATTTTCTTTTCCTTGTTTAATTTCTGATATACATGGAAAAACATGTAATATAGGAATTGTCACCTTAATAAATTAAATAAAAAATGCATGTGTTTGTTATTTGGATGAATGAAAGAATCGCTGACAGTGTAAGACACTGTATGCACATTTATAATCAATTAATATGAATATGATGTTTCCACCAGCCTCAACAGTGGGGTTACAATCACTGTTTCAGTGTACTAAGTCTTTCTGGTCATTTAACATAGTAATTGCTCGTTATTATGTATCATTTCAAAGCTCTTAATGTGAGGATTAATATGGGGAAATCCTAGCATCTAGTATCCAATGCTAAGCTCAGAGCCATGCACAGCAATGCAGTGTCACTAAAAGTTAAGGAATATATATTATGCTGGCATAACAATAAAAGGTTTGGTGAGAATCTTTCAAGGCGAGCTACTTTGTGCATGTTGGAAACCTCAATTAAAAAAAATGCCCATGTGCTCTGTGAGCCATTACACTATGTTTGTTTAAGCATATGGTCTATGTGCCAAATAAGATTTTGAAGCATTGCAGTGTTATATTGATACAAAGCTTGTAACTATAAATGACTTGTTCATCAATACGCCTGCTGGTGCTACAGCTAGCTGCCATATCTGGTTTCCCCAGTTGACCAATCCTGTTCCAGTCAGTCCCACCTCCCTTATTAACATACACAATCACCTACATTTAGAAACGCAGAATTAAATGTAGATTTAAGCCAAGACCCTGAAAGCTCCTTGCATTTGCTTTTACTTTACTATTACAGATCTCTTTAACTCCTGGTATAGCTGCTGGTATGTCAGTTTACTCTTAATATTCAGTTAATACTACAAGTTATGTAAGCCCTAGTCATTCTGGTTGTCTTTACTGTGAACAACAGCTACTTCTGTTAAAGGATTTTGGGGGGAGTTTTTCCTTAACTAAATCATTTCTTATTATTCTATTCTTGAAATAAATGTGTAACAATGCAATTTCACTCTGCTTTTATTATTCCAAAATGTGGGTAATTCCAGCTGCTGGAATTGGTCGGGTGACGTCTGAACCAGCCCAGTAGTGGACTTAATGGATTGTAGAATAGGGCAGCCCTGACCACTCTGGACTAGAAGCTTAATGCATTTGGATATAGCCCTTTTCTTTGTGCGCCCACTCGGTGGTCTCACAATTCTAGGAAATCACCAACCGAAGCAGAAGTAAACAAGGACCATTGAGGGAAAGTGGGCAGCACACTGAATGTCAGACTGATCATTTTTCAACAGTAAAAGAGTACTGGAGGGTGGAATTTTACTCAAAATGTACTCAAAAACATTTATATGGACACAAATATACTTTGAAACAAGGGTAAAATATATAATTTATATTTACATATATAAAGTATATTAATCATTTAGTTTTTCTACATAAAATTAGAGAAAATGTTGCTATTGCATTTGACATCATGACACTTTGAATGACCCACTGTGGCTTAACTTGCACAAAACCTGTACACAAGAACACAGAAAAGGTCATTTACAGTAAATGACGTAAAAGCAGCGTGAATAATTTATGTAACGTTTTAATTTAAAACAAATAATGAAATAATTTCCCAGACTGACCATTTTTTTTCCTTCTTTAAATAATGGATAACGGAGATTGTTTGGTCCATGTCCAGGAAACGTGATGTTTAAAACTACAAACATGGCTGCTGCAAACAGTTTTGGCTGCTGCTCTGAATCTGCTCCAGTGCCTCGCCGCCATGTTCCATCCCGTCATCCTCCTCCTCCTCGTCCTCCTCATCCTCCTCCTCCTCTTCTCTCTCCATCTGCCCTTCAATGGTGGTGACAGACATTGCGGCCTGACAGCCCTCGTCAGTCCTTCCCTCACCCTCCTCTTCCTCCACCTGCGCTCGGCTGCCCTTCGAGCTGTCCTCCTCCTCTCCGTCATCTCCCCCGATCTCTGGCCTTTCTGCTTTTCTCGTGAACCTGCTTCTTCTCTCGTCGTCCTCTCCATCCTTCTCCTCTGCCATCGGCCCTCCCACAACCTCGTCTCCCTCTGCCTCTGCCTCGGTACCTCCTTCGCTTCCTGCCCCGTTCACTGCAGCCGGACATTTGTGATCTCTGTAATAGCTCTGTCGGGTGAATCCCTTGTTGCAAGTGGAGCATCTGAAGCGGTAGTTATCTGTGTGGGACTGCTGATGCTCGAGCATGTGAGCCCTGCGGCTGAACGCCTTCTGACAGAACAAACACTTGTAGGGTTTGATACCTGGAGGAGAGAGGAGTACATAAGAATCAATGTAACAATGCCATTTGTCATTTTTTGCAATCAAGTCTCAGGTATGTCATTCATCCAACACCAATATTTCCAGTAAACCACCAATATCTAATGTAGATGATCTGTTTATTTGCTAGAAATCAGTTCAGTTTTGAGATATTCGGCTAACAGACTGGTCATAAATAAAAGAAATCGTGGCAAAGGAGGTTTCATTAACGCTCCGACCTATCAGAACATCTCAAACAATATTCGGTCATCTTCGTTTAAATAAAAGTTATTATTGGTTTTATTCACTCACCAGAGTGTGACAGAATGTGGGCCTTGAGTTTGTCTGGTCTGTTGAATTCTTTGGTGCAGCCTACATGTGTTCTGATATAAAAAATAAAAAAAACACAGTGTTACATAAAAAGTTAGCATAAAATTAAAGTTTGTTAGTCTGAAAGGAAAGAAAAATAATGAAAAAGAGGGATGGAAAAGGAAAGAGGGATGGATGTAAGAACACTTGACTGATAGAGAGAAAGAATCAAGTATGGACAAACGGAAGAACAAGTTAAATTATAGGGATTATTTCAGAATATAGTTCAGCTACAATAGCCAATTTCCACTGGAGTGTCTCACCTAAAGGGACACTTGTATTTCTTGAAGGGTTCATGGATGAGCATGTGTCGCTTCACTTTGTCCTTCCTGTTGAATGTCGCCTCACAGAGGGAGCATTTGTATGGCTTTTCACCTAGAAAATGGAATCAACATCAAACTCACACCTTCACTTTGATCAATGACTTCCACAGTAATCACTTGTTATCACACGATAAACAAATGGTGGTGGACATAGCATCAAGTGTTGGCGCTGGCAAAAATCTTGCAATTGCGTAGAATTCCAAATCATTCATATTCTAACGTTTTGGCCAGAGATACACAAGCATGAATTAGCTTAATCGGTAGCCTAAGAGTTTTCTCAGACATCATGAAGCTTATCGTGCTAAGCATTTTCTTATTTTAAAAATAGGTTCTTCTTTCTGTCACAGCAGCATTATCTGGTGGGATAGGAATAAAGCAGCCGAACAGACACAATAAAATGTTCTACCAACAGAAACTCACAGAGAATCTCCAACAACGAGACAGCAAAAACACGTCAGCCCCCCCGCCTTAGCTACAGATCTAAGACAATGCACAACTGTCTAGCGGCTTGGCTAAACGTCTTCATGCAGAACAGTGGCAGAGGGACAAGAAGTCAGACCTGAGTGGATACGTGCGTGCAGTTTGAGGTAGTGCTCTGTCTTGAAGGCCTTCTTGCAGATCTGGCACTTGAACCTCCCTCCAATTCCATGAGTGGGGAGGTGGCGTCTGAAGTACCTTTCACACGGGAAAACCTGATGGCCAGAAAGAGCCCAGATCACACACTGCAGCAGGATCATAAGATGTGAAAACTACACTAAAATGCCACGGTATTAAGCATGGGAAACTTACAACTACTGTAACTTCTAGTCTAAATATCACTATAATGATAGCTACGGTTAGCTATCATTATAGTGATGTTGGGTCTTTACACGAGGACGGCTTTACAGATTCCAAAGGAGCATAGATTGTATGTGTTCACATCAGTGTGTAGTACCTTCTGACAGTGTGGGCAGGGAAAGTTGTGTGTGGCCGTCAGGATATGTTGTTCCAGTGCCTCCTGGGTAGAATATCTGCTCTGACACTTCACACACCTGAGGTGAAACGCAAGGGGGGGAAAAAGTGTTTTGTTGTTGTTATTAGAAATAAGAATGACAGAAGCTAAGAGTCATACCAGACAAGCGAGAACAAATAATGAGCCGGGGACAAACTGGAGGGAGGATGATCAGATATTTAACATTTGACTTTCCCTCAACAAATCCTATGAACCAAAAAACCAAAACTAATAATGTGTTAGCCTGTCTCTCAATATTTTTCAACTTCCCTGCTGTATCTGTGGCGCTCAAGCCCAATCAATCTTATTGACGATGTGAATCTTTATAAATGGCTAATTAATATATGGTTTCATTGTCAAAGAAGGTTAAATCATGTCTTAAAACAGCTGGCCACTGCAGCTTTTAGCAAACGTTACTCAAACAGGAGTACATTGTGCATTTGTCGGGGACTATTTTCAGTTGCGGACTAATACACATTCGGTGCTCCAGTGAGTATTTTTACCTGTAGACTGTGGTTTCCTTGCGTGTGTTTTGTTGTGGGCAGAAGCAGTGGGAGTACTGGTGGACTCCCAGTTCAAACAGGGAGGGGAACACCTTGCTACAGAGGTGGCAGCGGTAGGTCAGCTGCTCCTGGTGCGTCCTGATGTGCTCCAGGAACTGATCCAGCTTCTGGAAGGTCTGGGAGCAGGACTTCAACACACACTTATAAACCTGCAGGGAAGTGAGCATGGTTAATAATCTCATCATGTAAAAAATGTATCCACTACTCAAATCAAGTGTACATATGCAGTTTTAAAATAATATAGATTTTCTAAGGCTTATTCTTTCATGTTATTTTGCATGGGTGTTTCACACCTTCCAGGTAGCCGCAGATTTTTATTACAATCTGAATAAATAGAAACATGCAGGAACCAGAATCGTGCTTGAGAAAGGTTATACATGAAAGGGAACATCATACTTGGATGCCCAAATGCCCATAAACGCACCACACAGGCAGATTTTTCAAACCAATCTGTGCTTTCAGCTGCAGTACCCCACAGTGAAAAACCCCACAACCCCACATTCAGCTTCCTCTGTACTGACCTGCTCTCCTTTGTGCTGGGTCAGGTGGGACTTGAGCTGGAAGTAGGTCTTGAACTTGCCGGCGCAGAACTGGCACTGGTAGGAGCTGTCTATCACCACTATTTGTTTGTTCGGAGCTTGGCACTGTTGGTTCTGGTTGGACTGCGCCTGCATCTGAGGATGCCCATTCTGCACCGCCTCCCCTCGGCCGCCCTCTGGATCAGCCAGAGCCTCAGTCGCACTCTCCTCCAACTCCCCCGGAGCTTCTGTAATCAAGCATTATATTTACTGTCGAAGCCGTAAATCTGATGCTGGATCAGAAGTTGTAAAATACAAAAGATGTGGCCATGAAGGAAGGATTTATTGCAGACTGCTGTTTTACAACTGTGTTAGTTTTAGCTAGGTGTCGCTATAAACAGGTAACTGAGTGTATGTGTTTATTACTATATATTGTTTAAGATGCTCTTGGTACACATGATATTACTTGCTGCACGAGCTTTAAGTTTGCCATTTTGGGTGATGAACGGAAATGGAGTGGAAGCTACACCCACCTAACTCTATTGTAGTTGCTGTCACAAAGTCATCAATGTAATTAGCATCCGCTGCATGAATATTTGGATGTATCAGTACGGTGGTTTGAACTCATATTACCTGTCTGAGCTGCGTCTTCTTCTGCAAGCGTTTGACTGTTCTGCTGCTGTGGCTCCTCCTCCTCCGGTTCACCTTGAACTTGCTGCTGCTGCTCCCCGGGCCCCTCCTCCTCATTGGACGACACTGGTACCACCTTTACCGTGATTGGTAACCTTGACACCGTGCTGGCCACACCCATAGGCCACACCTTTTAAGATGAAGACAAGTCGTTGTTGCTGTGATGTCCGCACATCTTTTGGGAATAATCCAAGGACGTGCTTAATTAGCTAACTAGCTACATCTGATCCAGTCCGATGGCGACAGTTGTTATTTCAGATGGAAAAATAAATTAGTCCCTACTTAGAAATTAGAAGCCTGCTTTTGTCCACATCTGTCTGAAATCAAGCACCCATTGTTTGAAGAATTGGAATGAACTTTTATGAGGTAAACCTGCCACTGTTATTGTCACTGCATATGTGCCGTGGCGAGAATGAAAAGCCTGACACGTGTAGTAACGGTAATTAAGGGCGGCAGGGCTTAGTGAATTATCAGTTAGCAATACATATTTTTGGGCTAGCATTGCCTAAAATCTGAGGTGAATTAGTTTATTGGAGTTTCAACGCTTCACTTAACTTAAAAAAGTAATATCACAAACTCGTTCCAACCTTGTGTGTTTGCATGTGTTTCTTCACGTTGGACTTTTGGGCAAAAGCTCGTCCGCAGACAATGCACTGAAACGGCTTCTCTCCCGTGTGACTGTAAAAGAGAACAGTTAGAAGTCGTGACAGAAAGGGAATTAAGTCCTGTTCTCCTGAGGTAAAGTCTACCATGCTGGCCAGGAACTCACCTTCTAATGTGCTGCTGAAGATCAAAGTTTTTCGAGAAGATTTTGTCACAGAAGTTACACTTCAGTTTTGGACCTTTTCCTTTCAGCTGCTCTGCTGAGAAGTGAAATTCAGTGAATTAATATTTATCCAGCAATGATCCTCATGCACAGAAAACGTGATCTGTTTCCTCACACACCTGCGGCTCCATCTGAACTTTTTTTGCTACTCCTTGGTCGTTTGGGAATGATGACCTTTTCGAAGTCGCCCAGCTCTGTCAGGTTGGCGGTGATGCTGCAGATCTTTGTTTTGGTGCTCTGCTTCCCGGGGCTGTAGACAGGAGGGGTGGTGAATGACTGGCTCTCCACACACTGACTGGGCACCTGAGGGAGACACACTGGCTCAGTGCTTTGTCTTCGACAGGAGTTCAGTGTCAGCCTTCTGTGCATTTAGCTACAAGCCCTATTTCTTTCTTTAATATGCTTCCTTCAGCTATTATGGCTTTTTTTTTTTACATTCATGTTCCTTGTGCAACACGAGAAGGTGCATAACATATTTAGTACTGAGGTGGTAACCAAACGGGGAACTTTACTCACTTGTATAGGATGGAAAGGCTGCAGACCCAGGGTGTGGATCTCTGCACCAACACCCCCGGTCATATGGGGCAGAGTGCTGTACACCTGGACCACTGAGTTGCTGTGACTGGCTGGGACCTGTGACGAGAGCGGCTGCTGGGCAGGCTGTCCAGCTGGCAGGGGGTGGGCCGGTGTCTGGCCAGGGGGCAGGGCATGAGAGGACTGCTGCTGCTGCTGCTGCTGCTGCTGCTGCTGCTGCTGCTGCTGCTGCTGCTGCTGCTGCTGCTGCTGGTGATGATGATGGTGGTGGTGGTGGTGGTGATGGTGCTGCAGGTAAGATACACCAGCTGTGTGCATGCTAAGGTTACTCTGCAAAACAAAAAAGGAAGCAGACATTTGAAAATACTGCAGCAAATGTATAAATGTGTATTATATGTGACTGTAAATAGAAAGCATGATGCACAGCGCCTGGAAAGGATGTCATGTTTTTAGGGATAGGCTATATACTGTGTAATGTTGTGCTGTATTACCTGTATAGGCGTCTGCATGGCTGCCATGGGCTGGTCGATGGAGGTGAAGGCTGAGATGGCCGACATGAGAACATCGTCACTGACCAGCACGTTGCCTTGGACCAGAGTGTGTGTCAGAGGGGAGGGGGGGACTGTGATGTAGGTGGATACCTGATGTGTAAGAGGGGAGACGTGCACAAACATGTGAGTTGCATATACAGTATCGGTTCAGAATAAACACACAAGTGAGAAAGCATCCATGATTGTGTACAAATGTACAATTCTTACCTATTTTGCTAAATAGTGTCCTCACAGTTATGAATAATAAATATTTGTCTCAGAATAGAAAATGTCCTCTTTTACAAAAACATCTTAATTCTATTTAATTTTTCTTTCCTTTTTTGTAGTCTTTTGCTCCTGACTGCAAACTCACCAAACACTTTATCGGTCACGCCCCAACTATCCTCACCTGTCTGTTGGCAGGAGTCTGCGGTCCAGAGCTGATTGACGGGACGGGTGTGTAGGCGTTGGTGGAGGCCAAGGACACTGTGGACAGGGAGGGGGCGCTAGACTGGCACTGCTCCCTCTTGTGTGTCATGAAGGCCGGCAGAGAATTGAACTGTTTCTTACACTTTCCACACAGGAACACATCCTCGTCATCTGTAGGAAGGACAAACATGGAGGTTTGAGGCAAACGCAGCAACGGAGAGAACGAATAACAGGCTGACGGTGCGGTGCAGTGCCACGAAAGAGAGATGGACTAAAAGTAACTGCTGCTGGTGAAGAAGCACAGAGAGGTCTATGATCCTTTAGTCACAATCCAATAATAAGCATTATTATTGTCACCTTGTGACTAGCTGAGTAGATAATAAATCAAAATATGAGTAAATACATCATAAACCTTTTGGAGAAATGAGCAGAGGAGCTACTTCACACACCAAATGCTATATACTGTATTTATTTTACTGACTAAATTAATCTTGAGACGGAATTCCTCAGGGTCTGAGTGGCACAACGCGTCGGTTAAACACTTTCCTTGGAGAGGTTGTCAAAGTTGGTAGTTCTAATACCCGAAAGCCTCTCGTCAACTCTGTTCTCCATCCGTAAAACAACCTATTCAAAGTAAGTGTTTTCCATCTTCTTGACGTTATAATTTGCATCAAACTGATACTGTGTTAAAGACAGCATTACATTACAAGCCTGTTTCAAATACCAGCGTGTCACTGGCTTCATACTGGTGGCTTTCTATTTAGTGGTGCTACATAAAGCAGTGATACTTCTAACTGTAGGCGTTTTACTCTCCTGTTTGTTTCGTTGTCACTTAGCTGTCACTGATTGCGTTCGCTGTTCTTACCCATAGACTGGATAGCGGACGCCCCAGAGACATTCTGGTTGTTCGGGTCGGGAACTCCGCCTTGGCCGTCCAGCAGAGACTGGACCGCCAACACAGTCTGGTTGTCCATGCCTGAAGAGGAAGAAGAAGAGGATGGTGGTGAAACATGTACTTAAAGACACATTCTGCAAAGCTCCACTGTATTCTGGACACTCGATGGCTGCGTGTTTCACTGGGATCTGAAAATATGAATGTAGTTTTTAAGTCTCTTAGGAGATTTAGATAATTATCTGAGAGGGGAACACAGTATCTGGCCCTGGAGACCCTGTGCACTCACAGGGGCTTTGAGTGACAATCTGCTCACACTTCAAATGTTAAATAAAAAATGGTGCATGCTTTAAATGAAGATTATGTAGGGATTCCTCTGGACCAGGGGACTAAAATACCCAAAGCATAAGGTCGCTGTAAATTCACTATCTAACACAGACCCACTACAAGTCCTTACAGCACTGAAGCAATAATGCAGTGTGTTTTCATCACAAGGGCCTGCTGCAAAAAAATGTAAAAAGAAGCCTGAGTAGCAAGAGGGTGGCCATATCATTTAACTGCCCGATTGCAATACGATGACAACGACTTACAGTCACAAGCTGCCCATGACGTCTGAACAATAATCAATCTTTTTGTTTGTTTACAGTGACAGTCACTCTTCCTCCTGTGGGATGTTTTGATTGTGGATTTAACGTTACGTCGTTTTACTCTCATGACTTCTGCACATCGAAATGGTCCCGGTATACTGTGGTTGTTTAAAATACACATTCAGGCTTTATTGTAGTTGTAGTTACGTGGTTATAAACAAATTATTCCTACCTTCAAGCACTTCAAATATTGCTTGCGCCATCTTGTAGCTCTGCTGCTGCGCGATAGGCGCTTGACTAGCAGGGGCTGCCGCTTGATGTCTCATAGGTCAGTACACAAAAACAGAGGAGTTGGAGGCAAACATTTACCTAATTAATGTTCACAGTAAACTGACGTATGTACAAACGAATGCTTGTATTAATTACAGCTCGTTTGTTTGTCTGAAGTCATCAGAATATTACGGTTGAGGTTTGTCATTGCCCCAAATCATTTTTTACCATGTGATACACAAGTAAACGTAAGACGTGATACAGCTGAGTTTTGAGTACAACTATGTCACGCGCAATAATTTATAGGTGTTTATAAAAGCAATATATGTGACGTGTAAGCAATTTGTATGTTAATTTTATACAAGTTAAAAAATAATATTTTGCTTATACGTGTTTTTTCGTGGACCTTGAATGCACCTTCGCATCGTTGAATCTGCGCTCGGTAAAATTACGGACAACCGATTACACCAATCAGAGGCCGTCCGTCCCGCCCTTCGGAAAGTGCAGTTTTTCGACCAATTACAACCGTCGGATTAATGCACGTGCCGGTTTCGCGGCAAAAAAGATTTCGCGCGAAAACCGCCCGATCCTTGTTTAGATGTAGATCAGCTGGGACAATAACAACAATAACAGCCGAGAACAGGGTCGGGACGGCGCATTTCTAAATGGACCGCGCCCGGTTAGAAAGACCAAAGGACCAGCGGCAGCTTCTCTGAAGGACGCGCGTGTATTAACGCTTTTTATCGCCTTATTTCCTCACATTTCCAGTTTTGTCGGACTGCTTCCTGCGTGCCCCAACATAACGAGGGGGTTGAAGAATTACGGCTAATAACTTAGCTAGCATGCTAATCTGCCCTATATTTTTATATTCAACGGTATATCTGTATTCTCCGCCGAACTAACTGGCGCTTTATTACATCTACTCTCAAAGATGCTTTTGAGTTATGGCGATGCATGTTGCATTGTAGATATTTTATTTCGATAGCTCACTCTTTGAATGCTGCTATAAAGTTTTAATAACCATTTATCTCAGCCCCGTCTTAGGTGTGGGGTGAAGTAATATTGTTTTATAGCCTCAAATAGCTAGTTTACCGGCATCACCGGGTTGTTTGGCAACTTGTTTCAGTCTTTGTTGTCAGGACATAAGCTAGCTCGTTAGCAGGGTTGGTTGCTGTGTTAAGGGCAGTGTGGCCAGGCCTCGCGGCTGTACTGTACTGACAGGAGAGGTGAAAACAAAAGATTAGCTTGATCCCTTGCTAGCTCGCTAACCTCCAGCGTTTGCGACTCTTTCTCTGATCCGCGGCAGAGGCTCAAGGTATAGAGTTGGTATGCATTTAGCAATATTATTTCATTTGCCAAATTTCCTGTTTGGCATAACATCCTGTAATGTTGTTTCACCATCAGCCTAAAGGTGCTCCCAGCAGTTAGCTTGCAATGTGTTATCAATTGCATTTATGTAGTTATAATGTATTTTAATAGCTGATTTATAAACAGTAAGATGGACAGTATAGAAAGAGGAACTGTTTAAAGAACTGTTCCACTGCCTGTAAACACCTGCAAGCAAACTGTCAAAAGGTTTCACCTTTGTTCCTTAAATTCACTGAGCACAGCAGATCCAAGCAGGTGTTGGTACTCCGTCAAACTGCTGCGTCTCAGCTGGTGACCCCTCCACACCCTGTAGTCCAGTGAAGGGGTTCTCAGTGGCACACTACAATGTCAGAGACTCTGATAACAGGGCAGACATCAGAGGATCTGTTGGCTGACTTTGAGACTTTGCTGAACTCTGGGAGTATCGCCCTGGGCGAGGACCACCAGATAGTGATCATCACCAGCCCCAGCAATGAGGGACTCCACCCGGCCACCGCCCCCACCAGCACGGGGGAAATTCTGCTGTTTGCCACGCCGCAGGGCCCCGCTGACGTGGGGATCCAGGACAAGAGACGGCCGGCTCTGGGAAGACCTCCGGTGAGGCAGACAGAGTTAAGAGAAAGTGAAAGAGCGATAAGGGAGGTGTATATATTATGTTGACATGTTTACATGAACGCTCTCCCGCCTGCGCAACAAAGCCGTGTACGGTCTTCCACCTGTTGCTTTGAGACATTTAGTTTTTCTTTTCATTCAGCAGGGGGTTTCATTTTCAGCAATCTTCGCTTTCATTTCCTCTTCTTAATACATAACAACATGTAATAACATGTGTATTATTCTGGTCGTTTTCTGACTGTTTCTTTCTGCAACCGTGTTTTTTTTGTTGTTTTTTTTAGGTAAAGAGGAAGTTGGACCTGGATAGTGACCATCAGTATGTCAGCACCGCTCGACCTTCCATGGGCCAAGCGCCTCCCTCCACACCTGCCCCTCCCAGAGGTACACACACACACACACACACACACACTCACAGTCAGAGCTTATTCTGCTGATTGTTTTTAATTCTCACCCAAAATTAAAAGCAGAACCAACACGTCGGCTATGCACGAGCACTACATCCATCCATCCATGACCTTTGCTGCAGACAACAGCCTGCCACCCTGTCTTTGTTTTTACCAGGCTGTCTAGTATCAGGAATAAGTAAAACTATTGGTCTCCTCACGTGACAAAAGATATTTTTTAAGCAACCAGGAAGATGAGGGCTGTTTCTTCTTTGATTCGTTGATGTTGTTTCCCCCCAGAAGTCAATAGTTGTGCTTCAAAACAAAAAGCAGGAGCTTCAAACGGTTGCTGCGTGTTGGTGTAGCCATGGTACTGTCACTGCTTAACAAAACTACAAATTCATGTCCTTTGCATTTAGCTGAAATCACCCGTGCTATAGGATTTGTGTAAAATCAAGACATTTGTATTTGTGCCGCTTGATTTTACAAAACAGGACTTGATGTTTTGTACAGTTAGGATCACTTGTGATAGATTTCTGTGTTCGCCACCTTTTCTTAATGAAAGATTACAAACAAATCATGGTTGAAGTTACAGAGTTTAACTGACATATGTTTCAAATTCCATAATATTGTTAGATTTGCACAGGATTTAGTCAGACAGGCTGAGTACTAGTCCTCTATATAGATGGAGATTAAAGTTTTCTTTGGTAAAGTATCTTAAAATCTTCAGTTTTTGCATTTGGCCAATAAGAGTGTAGTTTTATGAGGAAACAAGGTTAAAGGCGGAATTTTGAAAACCCCCTTCCCCCCTTCTTTGTAGTTCCTCGAACCACGACGGAGAAGTCGCGCTATGACACTTCCTTGAACCTGACCACCAAGCGCTTCCTCAACCTGCTGTCCCAGTCGGCGGACGGCGTGGTGGATCTGAACTGGGCCTCGCAGGTCCTGGACGTCCAGAAGAGACGCATCTACGACATAACAAACGTCCTGGAGGGAATCCAGCTCATCTCCAAGAAGTCAAAGAACAACATCCAGTGGCTGTGAGTATTAAAAATTTTAAAAAAGGACCCAGCTGCTAAGCAGAAGAGTTTAAATGAAGAATATGAAACATAATCTGCAAACATGAATTCTTATTACAGCAGTAAAATATAAAAAGAATGCGTGTTTGGAGTCCATTAACCCCTTGGTTTTGGTTTTCATTTTTCATCGTCCCCTGCAGCGGCAATCGAGTCGACGCGGCGTTGGTTTCCCGCCACAAGGAGCTGCAGAGGGAGGTGTGTGACCTCACGGAGGCGGAGGAGCAGCTGGACAACCTCATTTCCAAATGCAACCTGCAGCTCCGACTCCTCACCGAGGACCCGCAGAACAACAAATATCCTTTTGAGCAGTTTTAGCCGACGCTCTGAACTGGTAACAAAGCAACAGCGGCTCTGACGCGTGAGAGTCGCCGGGCGTGAGAGGCAGAGTGTTCTCACGGCGATGGGAGGTTCTTCCAGCAGCTCCAGTGAAGCCTAATCGCACATGTCGTGGTCACGAACGGTACATGACAATTCGATGCAAATGT
>JAVQJL010036395.1:0-19925 GCA_036024295.1 Nannoperca obscura
GTCTTGACTCTATTTTCTATTCATTTCACAACGTATGGTGGTGAATAAGTGTGACTTTTCATGGAAAACACAAAATTGTTTGGGTGACCCCAAACTTTTGAACGGTAGTGTATGTTCCATTTATATCCCATCTGTTGTATTTATATGTCTCTTTGACTGTGAGAGAGCAAGACAGACTTGTGAACTCTCACCTTGGGGCAGGAGTACATCAACAAGCCATTCAGCGTGGTCTCTGAAAAGGCCAAAGAAATGTATAAACAATGATTGATTTAACAAACTGCTCTTCAGAGCCTACATGCAATTTCACCTAGCATCTAAACAGCAGTCCCAACTTCCTCACCAAGCTGGAACACAAAACATCTTCCCTCAGTATCAAAAAATTACAAAACTGCAGCGCTATGCAATTATAACATTCTACACACTGAAGAGAAGAGAAACAAGTGGCTGTTTTGTTTTGCGATGATGATCTCATTAGCAGCGTAGGGAATTATGTAACCATGGTGATGTATTTCCCCTGGGTTAAAGTGAGGAATAATGAGACAAGCGGTATGTTTGAAATGGCATCTTATTGAAGGAGTGGGAGAATCCGGAGGATGGAGAGAAGAGGTGAAACAGATGCATACCCTGCTATCCTTTGGCTGCACTCCTCGCATATATAAAGAGGAGGGGGCTTGTCTCCCAGGGCAACAGAAAGAGTAGGATCTATACACATCTGCAAAGTAAGACAGGTAGCGTTAGAATATAGATGTGGTCTTTTAAAGGTGAACGTACTGATATTTGGATGTTTTAATTTTATGCAAACAAGTTTTTACACATTACTGCAGATCTGTTTTGTGTTAAGATAAAGAATAAAGTGAAGGTGGGAGTTGCTATAGAACAGTGACAAAAGTTCAACCACTGAAGCCCCTCCCCCACTCTGCCAAAAGGTTTAGACTACCTTCTCCTCAGTAAAAAGAAAAAGTAACCTAACCATCCTCTTTTCTGAACCCCCTGGTTCTCTAATATGTTGTGTGCAGTCCCTGAGAATAGCATGTCATACACTACATTTACTATGGCTAAGATGTTCCATTTGTCCCTCTCACATAGCTCTCTAAGGGTAGTATATCATGTTCTTGCTCAGGAAATCATGTGACACCCATCCTTGTCTCCCCACGCCTCTGTGTGCATGGCTGCGTGCATATGCTACACTCTGTTCTCTTGCAACCTGTGCCTGGCCCTGTGCTAAACCTCAGTGCTCATGGCCTCAATGTTCAGACGGTATGCACTGTAATTTACTGTGATCACTTGATGCCACCCTATCCTCAAGGGCTGCGCGGGGTCGCCGCTTCCAATTAAGCACCCCTCCCCCCCGTACCCCCTCCCAACTCCTGGTAATTGAAATCCAGCCCCTGTCGGTGCCCCTGTTCCTACTCTATTTGTCAGTTCTGAGCACAGTTGAGTAAAGGCAGGCAGAGCTCATAAAGCAGAGCAGCAGCAGCAGAGACTGGTATAAAGTAGCATTGAAGCTAATATCATTACACCACTCACACAGTTGCCCGGGCATGCACTGATTTATTTACCGAGGCGCTCACAAAAGCAAACATTCCGACACGCACGGTTGGCAATCTGGCACATGCCCGATGCATCGCAAGTTCTCAAGGGAAGCAGCTTTTGAATTCAGAGTGCACTGCTAATCTATCCTCTTAAAGTAACAAGGCATTGTAGGCGTAAAGGGATGAGGGATCTTTTTTATGCATTCAACACCCATAAATGAACCAGTGGTGTAAGACGTCATGTCGAAAGCTTATTTAATATATTTTCCAAGACTGAAGTCACCTTGACAGCCGGTTTATTGATGGCATTGTGGCACTCGATATGTTGACAGTGAATGGGGTTCCAGGCTGATTCAGGAAATTGAAGAGAGACAGAAGATTGGCAGAAGGGGAGGAGAAAATGGAGGATAGGTTAGACCTTTAGTCAGTTCAAGGACTGATAATGCAGTGGATGTGACATTAAGAGAATCTGACCAGTGTACTGCAGCCCCCTGTATTCACTGATGGCTCCTGGTGGCTTCAGGTTGGGCCAGTAATGAAACAGCATCTGCACAGCTGGAGGCTTTACTTGGGACGGGCCATATGATATGACATAAAGAAGGTCCTGCACATAGAATCAATATCAACAGTAATTAAAAAGTGCAATGATATTGAAATACATTTGCAAAAGAATTAATGAAGTTTTTGGAGGTTTTCATTTCAACATGCCTTAGGCTATATGCATTTTGTAAAGACTAAATGTGGCCTGATGTCCATTGTGCAATATTTTTAAAATATTGAGCACCCTATATATTAAAAAGAATAGGCAGACATTTCAAGAGTTATTAGATGAAATACCCACTCGAATGTCGCTAGCACAAGGAGACCATTAGCTTAGCTTGACATAAAGATTTAAAGCAGGGGGAACCAGCTAGCCTGAAAAAACAAGTACATTTTAGTTTTTTAAACAAACAAGATGTAACATGACAGTTAGTGAGAATGTCTTTACTTTTGAACAGAGCCAGGATAGCTGTTCCCCATCTTTCTAGTCTTTATACTCAGCTAAGCTAGTCTTCTGGCTCTAACTTTTTAGCTCACAGACGGAGATTTGCATCAGCAAGAAAGCTCACAAGTATTTCCCCAAACTATTCAAACTATTTAAAATTACTCAATTGTGGTTGTGCTTACTGGGGGGTGGAAACTCTACCGAAGAACAGGCTTTGTTTTTTCAGGAAAAAATGCTGAATAAGAAACTGCACTGAGTTACAGGAGCTAGTGAAGCAGAGGCTAGCCATTGTTCTTTACACAAATGACCTTAGAGCTGCATTTTGTTTTTAGAGAAGTACCTTCCACACTTCCTGTTTGTGCTTCATTAGACATTCCAACAATTGACAGTGATATACTAGAAAGAAGCAGAGAGAACCATCATTATACAGCGTTACAGTGGGGGGTATATTTGCATGCAAGCTTCAAAAGCAGCCATTACGATGGTTTTACCTGGATTTGAGGTGTACTGCATTGCAATCATGAGCATAGAGGAGGCAGACAGATTGACATAGGCGGGGACTCCCCCCTCCCTCCGAGTGGAGCCCACTACAGACGAGCAGGAAAGAGAAAGGATGATAATCACTTAAAATATCACTTTCATGCTCTGTTTAAGATGGTAGTATAGATTGTAGCACTTGTTTATGTGATTCAGAGTATTTTGGTGTTGGTGTTAAAGTGTATTTCCTAATAGCCTAATAAGACTTAAATGCATAACATTTTGTTTAATTTTATGAATCCCCATTACAGTTTCATTATGACAGAATGATGAAAGGTCACACTCACATATTGCCATGGGAAGGAAAGAGGTGCTGAGGTACTCAATGATGTCTTTGTGGAGGAAAGGGGGAAATGTGGCTAAAGTGGAGATCATAGTATAGGGCAAAGTGCTGAGAATATCATCACTGAGAAAGGGCAGGAGGCAAGTTGTTGTGTAAAATATGGACTGTCCCAGATCTGATGAAAGAGGGAAAAGGCAAAAAAAAAAAAGACAAAGACAAAGAGAGATACACAGACACTCATTCAATTTACAGTACATACAGTATTCACATACTGTATGCAGCCACAGATGTCAAAGTTACATGACATTTCAGTCATTTAACAGTAAAACAGTGAAAAAAGACAACATTTTAAATAAGAACTTCAGTTGAGGGCGTTCAGCTTTCTTTAAAAGCCACTCAAGTAAAGTTTGCCCTCAGGAAATATAGAGCATTCTAGCCAAGATGGGTTTTCATGCTTTTGAGCTTTTTTTAACAGTGGTAAAATATTCATGAAAAACAAGAGCACTGACTGTGATGCAGCCTTGGGCCCGTGAACAATAATGTGGAAATAAATCATTCTCAGGTGTATTCTAAATGACTTTAAAAAATAAAACATTACATTTGCCTATGTGTGTTTTCAATTTAGCTTAATATATTTTCACATGACAACAGAAGTAAAACATTTCTCCCACTTTACATAACAAACATGCAGCCAAATATGATACACGGAAGAGAAGGCCTATGTCTGGTGTATCCAATGGCTTATGAACGATTAAGTTGACAGGATCCAGCGTGCTCCCAATCACCCCATGCATCCCTCAAGATCCTCAGCAGGACTTCTCTCCTCCAGTTACAAAAGAGGCCAAAAAAGCAGCAGTGGCTTCATGCAGGCCAGGCGGCTCGGGGATGATGATGACAAACAGTGGTGCACTGGGCCTTGACTCACCATGCTGACCGTGCTGCAGCAGGGGCACCAGGTCAAGCAGGGTCACGAGGGTCACATAGAGGCCCTGATAGTCCAGAGAGGGGTACTCTGAGAGCTGAGCGTCCCGACTCTGCTGCCCCTGCCCCCCGCGGTCTGACGGGGCATCGCGCAGAACGCTGTAAAGGAGGGAGCGAGTAACTGTAGGGTTGATGGAACTGACTTGTGGTCTTAGAGATGGGGTGAGTGGGAATGGCACAGGAAAAAGACACATGGTCATGGGCACGGCCAAATTGGAAGCTTCCTGGTTCTCCTTCCTGCCTGTGCGGGACAGAATGCTGCTCCGGGGCGGGAGGGGAGGGGAGGGAGGGTAGGGGAAGGGAACAAGGGAAAAAAAGAGACAACAAAGACACAAAAAAACAGCACATTACATTGAAATGGCACTACAGAGACAGCGTAAATAGAAAAAAACAAACCCAGATAAACCCCACATAGGATGCAGTGTCTCACTATTTGACTGTATCACTGAAGGCATGGGCAATTTTTCCCTGCTTTGTCTGTTCAGAGTGACTTTAATTCAATTTATCTCATTTTGTCTATCTTTGCACTTGGAAAACAAAAAAAACATGAGCACAAACTGCAATGATCACTGCATCTCATGCGTATCTGGTGACAAGGAGCAAAAATATAAAAAATGGCATGTTTTCAGTGGCAACCCCATACTTCTCCAAAAAGGCACAGTGCAAATGACTGTCCCTCGATGGCTGCCATCTTCCAATCAGCAAGGTCAGAGGCTACCATTCGAAAAGGCCAATGAGCCGTGGAATTAAAGAAAAAAAAAATTTCCTTGTCTTTAGTGGGGCTGTCAAGGATGGGAGTGACACCAAATTGGTTCGGGAAAATACAGAGGTGACACTTTTGAAACATGCTTCAGCCAGTAATAAACATGTGTGTGAGGTTAGATCAAGTGCTCCTAGGTCACAGCACATGTTTATTGCACCAGAGAAATAATGTCCGTATGCATACGTTATGATACTGTATCAGTATCATCAGGAGAAATAATGAGATCCAACAGGCATATGGATTCAGGTTTATAAAATAAATGTAACAACTAATCTACGGTAGAGGAGAAACTATAATGACAAAGGAATAGGTTGTATCAGGGGGAGATGACTGGTAGCATTATGTTTGTGAGCTAATGCAGGATGGACAATTGTGTTTGCTGTCCCCTGGGGAAGGTGGTGGACATATTCAATTTTAAGGGAGGGAAAAACAAAAGCAAAAACTAGTTGGGTTGAGTGTGGAACGTCTAGGGTGGAGGAGGGGGGAGGGGGGGCCAGAGAGCATTGCTCTTTTTACTGCACATTATTAAAGAGCTAAGCTGTTCTATCAGGCAAATGAATGGGATTTATCATGAGAGCCCAGATTATAAATGCTGATGTACTGTTTTTTTATTTTATTTTGAAAGGTCACTCAAAAAGTAGAGTTACAGCATTCTCGGCAAGTGAGAAAGGGGATTTCGTTAAGATTGTTCAACATAACATTAGATGCATAATGTTGAGCTTATAGCTTAACAGTGTATACTGTCAACAGCAGAATGTAACATTTTCTGACTTATCCCCTCAAAGTTATACTCTGTAAGATTTTAGTCAGTGTAGATTCATTCATAAAAGCTGCGTTATTATACAGCATAAACTCACGTAGGACTAATTCACAACAACAGACTGTATCTCAGAGTATGACTTTTTCACTGCCCATTTCTCATATAGAAAAACATCATTATTTTGAACAATGAACATAGACATAAACAGACACACTTACACACACATTGAACATATACACACAAAGACACACATACATACGTACAAACGACACAGAAAATCACAAACATAAACGACACATAAAACACATGTAGAAATGCACTGATACAGACACATGACATACATTGACTGGCAAACCCTGCACTGTCGATACAAAATCATTGACTGTGTGTGTGTAGCAGTAATCCAAAGCACAATCAGACCCCCTCAATTAACAGATTTTCAGGTGTATGATGTAGAACTAAAACTGTGCTACATCCAAAATAATGTCTAAACAACTGTAGATATGATTTCTGCTCCCTACAGTCATTTCTATGAGTGATCCAGTTTGGCAGGAAGTCAGCACGGCTCACTGATGCAGAGAGCTCAGTCTGACTTGGAGGAATATGACAAAGCTAGGCCTCATCTTTAAAGAGGCATATAAAATTGTCAGTAAATAGAAAATGTAACCATTCTTTATTTTCTGTTCTACATCTGACCTGTGCTGAACCTAAAATTGGTGTGTGAATCATTAACCACCTCCTTTGGCCATTCCAGTGTTTTTTTCCAGGAACATGACACATGCCTGCTCCGCGTTTCAAGGCTCACTACTCCCACTTTCTCACTCTCTCTCTCGCTCTATTATTTTCTCTCACTTTCTTCACCCTGAGCTTCACAAGGCACAGGTGTACGGATAATCCTGGAGTCCCTGCTGAGGAAACCAGACCCCTCTAATGATGGGGGGACTTATTTGCTCTGCATATCTGAGTCTAAGAGGCTCTGCTATGGGAAAATACCAAGCAACTGTTTAAAGTGGCGTCATAGCGAGTGATTCCTTTGGTACTTCAGATGACACTGCCCCTCCGAGACAAGCTCGTCACATGAGTTTACACAGATTCCCAGAGTTGCAACCCCTGTCATGCTCCATCTGTGCCAAAGACATATGAGAGGCCATGTTTAAACCTGCTGCTGGTGCTGGACAGTCCTTCAGCAAATCACAGGCTATCCTCAGCAGAGGAATAATCCTTATGGGCTGAGGAATAAAGTGTAGAATTGAGGCTGACTGCCAATCTCAAATAGATTGCACCCTAAGCTGATAATAATGATAAAAGTGGGGCATACACATTCTGCCTCCAGTAATCCCACCCTTTTTCTAAATTAGCTGATAAGTTAGGACAGCACCACTATTTTTTCTGTGAAGCCAGCGGGCAGTAGGTCTAAACCACCCGTATGACATACAGAAATATCCTGTCCTTACTGTGTATTTTCATGTAAAAATCAGTTCCAGCAGGGAACAAAAAAAAGAGTGAAAGACACATTCTGAAATAAGATGTATCCAAAATGGCTGCCTACTTGACCTGTGTTGGAGGAGGAAATAACATGCTGTTCCTTCCTCTGGCTTTCACAACACCCAGGGGAACCGGCTGACCCTGCAACTGTGGAGCAGGAGGAGCTGCCCTCTCCGCCGGCCCCTCTGGGAAGGACACAACAGGCAGCCCAAGGGAAGCGTTCATCTAGCAGCCGACCACTGAATCAATAAACATCACTGAGCCGTCTATGTCTGCTGCTCCTTTAACACAACACCATAACTCCACAGGAAATCTGCTACGGTCTCTATCTTCTTCTATCTTTCAAAGCAAGGCAATAGACAGAGTTGGCCACTTCCCAAACTTCCTTACTAAATTCATATTAGCCATTTAATGGTGTCACTGCCATGCCTTTCAGAAAGTGTGTCACAACAACCTACTGTAATCTTCTCTGATCATGAAGGAAGCTAAACATCAAACATTATACTGTCTGTTACTTCACCTGTTGGCTCCAGAGCAGGGTACTTACCTGAGCAGGGTTTGGGAAAAGTATTTCAGTGTGTTTGCAATGTCTGTTCCGGAGGGCACAGGGTAAATATTGTGTTGCACACGGTTGTGATACTCTTGCAAGTATCGTATCTTAGAGGCAACTAGACAAAATAAAGAGCAGAGCAACAAGCAAATCAACACTAGTGAGACTATCGTGGAGAGTCAAAAATATGAATCTGAGTACAAAGACGAGGCAAAGGGTTGAACATGCACGAAGCTGCTCTGTTGTTGTAACTTGGCTAAGATTTACATTGGACCGTGTGTAACACTGGATGCTTTAATTATCAAGTCAAACAATGAGCCTGTGTTCCCATGGCTTTCTGGTCTTCACCAGGTGACCTTTTTGGTAACAGCAGTGAGGTCACAGGAAGCCCTAGAGGAGGCAGTGAACTATTGCTTACAGAAACAAGCTCATGTACAAAAGGTTTCCAGTTCAAGTCCCAAGACAAGCTGGGAAAATGTGAACATGAGAGAGGACTTACTCATCCCTTAACAGATTAAACTGGCGGACATTTCACCACGCACAAGAGATATATAAGTTCAAATAAGTTGGAAGCGGGTGATCGCTGACCCATTTTCTGTGACTTTGGGCAGTTGTGTTTAGCTTCCTCCCTGACCTGTAAATGACAAACCCCAAAATAAAAACAACAGCTGCAGGCTTTGAGCATGTGTGTGCTGCAATACACAGTGCAACTCACATGCTTCTCTCTACTCAAATCTAAACATCTTGAGTGACAAATTATTATATTTAAAAAACCTTTTTTATTCCTCAACAACCTCATAAATTAAAAATAAATATAGAGATAACCGCTGCTAATATGTCGTTTAACAGTAGAAGCCTAATTACATATGCATGGTTCTTCTTTTTCTCATGTTAGCCTGATTAAATCTTCCATATATTGACCAGTAAACAATATCAGCAACATGCAACTTTTAGTCAGTTGACATGGAAGCCCCAAACACAAAGTCTGACCCCATATTTGATGTCTTTTATAAACTTAAAGTGAGCAATATCTGATTGAAAGTGTGCAGAGCTCATTCAGTAATATGAAAGAATCTGAAGAAAGAGGCTGCTTTCCACCTGTTTAAAAGCCATCGCAGGAAATGAACAACAGCCTCCAGGACGGTGTGATCAATCCACAGTATTGATCAGTCTAATGCCACCATATTGTTCAGTAAAGAATCTGCCAAGTCGACCTTGAGACCAGCAGCACGCCTCGCTTGTCGCACGCACCTCATTCAGTCACGTCAATCAAAAACAAAATAAACGCACAACGTGAGCGCGATCTGGGCGTAAAATTGTTTTTTTTTCCATTAACATGCCGAGAAATACATGAATATACACAGAGAGGCTTCCTGTGTGCTCGGAGCCCTCCAGCCATCCTCTGCAGTGAGAGGACGTGTTGCAACCTGCCATGGCAACCGCGGTTTCATCACCAAGGACAGCTCCCCTCATCCGCTTTCATGGTTAAAACAAAAATCACATTTCCAGTTTCCAAACCCCCATGACAAGACAGGAGAAAAACGCACACACACAGCCGTACTTACACTGCTCTGCCTTCGTAGACATTTCGCAGACACTTGGGGAAACATAAAACCCAGGGTGTCAATTGTTTTAGTGTTTTGATTTTCCTCCCCGGCGTTGTGTTTCCCTCAGTCGTGAAAAAGTGAATATACCCCCCTTGCAGCCCAGGCTCGGCTTGATTGTACCACTCTGCGCGATGGATTCATACACTGTGGCTGTTTAGCGGTGGCGCGGTGGTTTCCGTGAGCTTTTAGCGGAATTAAAACGAAGACCCATTTTGTGAGGCATTTTTTTATTTTAGGAAATTGATTCTTTCACGGCGGAGAAGAGTGTTGATATACATCTGCCACAGCATACCTTTCCAAATGGACTGATCCGGCTTTGACAAATTGTCATTCAAGAATTCCGACAACCGTATCAGCCCACTTTGAAGTGATTATTGGAGGGAAATACCAGGGACCTCAGTGTATTTGCCTAAATATTCCTGCGTATTAGTGTATCTTTGCTGCATATAAAAGGATAAACACGCAACAGATGGTTGTCACGTTGTCACACTCATAATTATGACGTGTCCTGGAGGAAAATTATATCTTAATATATATATTTGATATATATATATATTTATTTTTCCTGTGTTTGTGATTGCCAATATTTCTAATTTTGGTAACAAGCAGTGAAAACAGGTCTGTAATTAGACTAATGTTTATTCCCCATTATTACCTGAAGGCCTTAAAGAGTAAATTATTTTGAAGTCACCTGCTTTTAATCTATGAATGTACTTGTGAACTGTGATAATTGCAGCACTTCTTTAAATTAGGTTATGAATCATTTTCTAGGAGCAAAGTGAAACTGAAAAATAACCAGACTGCAGGCTCTGAAGCACTGGCAGACCCTTCCCATTATAATTCGTATAGTTTGTGTATCACAATAGTCCACACCTGGAATAACCCCTATGCTTGTTATTACTGTCTAAACTATTCCACTTCCTCTAAGAAGTGTGCTGAGGTTATTAAACTAAGTAATTAAGTAATCAGACCATATATATATATGTGTGTGTGTGTGTGTGTGTGTATGGTCTGATATATATATATATATATATATATATATGTAAGTAATAAGACCATATATGTATAAGTCAATTTATTGACTGGTCTGATTACTTTAAAGTTTGATAACTTCTTAATTTTATCTTTTCTTAAACATAAAAAATGTAAACATACCACAGCAGATATCATGTCAAAGTTTTTATAGATACATCAATTTTTTCTATATCAAGTTTTACTTCCCTTCGTAGCATTTTACGTATTGGAAAGATCTCTACACAACAATAACAGTGCAGGGGTGTCTTCCTGAATCCAGAGTTCTTGCAGAAGTCAGGGTTGTGGAGGTGATCTCTGCCGGTATTCTGGGATGTGACGCAGGATCCATCCAGCCGGACCCAAGAGAGTCACACCAAACACACATATGGCAATGACACATTGCTGTAAGAAAGTTCATAAGAGCATACACTTAAATGCTTGAATAATAGACAGAATTAAACATCTGCATGAAGGATGATATTTAGTGCACATTTTAAGGCACCGTGTTATAGCTCCCAAACCTCTTCTGTCATCAGTTACAGGTTGGAAGGAGAAGATTGAACACCTGTGTCCACAACAGAGGGTCCCGATCTCAGTGACTCATCCAATGATATAACAGCAGCCCCCATTTATAGCTACCTACCATGATATTCCCTGTGTCCCTCTGCACTTTGATATTTCTAACCTGAGCCAGGCTTTGCAAAAGCCCCTGTGCATGTCCCTGAGGACAGATCAACAGATTTATAGTGGCATAAACACCGGCCGCTATGTTGCCGTTCCATCATGGGATCCCTTTACAGAGGCCAGAGCTTCAACCTGACTTATGGATAAGAAATGAATAAAACATCTCCCCCACTCTGCAGGCTAGGGAACACAGTACGCTTGAATTCCTTGCATTACGGGCAAAACAGTGAAGTATCTCAGATACCGACTCCCCAAAACTGACATTGTTGCGCTGTTTGTATTATTTGTATGCCAACGTGGTCTTTCAAATTGTATTAATTGTAGTTTAGCACCCAGTTAGTACATAAATATTACTACAGTCCCTAACGTTGTAGATACAGTCAAACAACCTGGGATGTCTGTCCATTCAACTTCTACTAAACAACTATTAACAAACATATTCAGTCCATACCACTGGCCCGATCTTTTCCTTTGGCGGCTTGCTATAGATGGTTGACCTGGGATTTTGCTGAAAGGCTTTCATCAACCTGGACCGGGTCAGTGTGCGTCCCCTAAAGACAGAGAACATCTTTCTGCTCACACAGTCTCTCTCCTCTACTGTATGGAAATGTTTCTGTGTAAATATCGCCTCACATCCTGTGAGATACTAATGATCACTACATTCATCTAATTCCCATCGCTGTTCCTGGGAGGAGTTACTTCCATGGGCCAAAGACACATATGTAAACATACTGACCAAGTTCTTATCAGGATAAGAAATCAGGCATCCTATGCAAGACTGCAGGTTGTAATTCACTGAATATAAAATGACTCTTGTCACAAAATAGTGATTCTACATTACAATGAACTTTCAATCTCAATTTTTTTTCCGCTCAAGTAGTACTTATGGTAAGAAGTTATGTTAACTTATAGTTAATAGCAACCAACTGAGCCAACATTTCTTCAAAACGAAAACCCTTTTTTTTAAATCTACAATTAATGCAATCTAAGTACTTAACAGTGGTGGAAGAAGTAAAAGTAGCAATACCACATTATAGAAATACTCTGTTAGCCTAATGTATGATAAAACATCAGGAAATATTTGTTGATTATATTTTGTATAAATGATCTGAATCTGAAAAGTAACTAGTAACTAAAGCTTTAATATAAATGTAGGGAAAGTAAAATGTAAATGTACAGCTGATTCACTGGACATGGCTGCAGACCTGTGTGGAAAATGATTGAGTAGAAAAACTGTAGATTTTTTTCTGGAAAAAAAATTATGCGATGCATTCCTGATAAAACTATTTTTTAGGTAGTTAGCATCAAACCCGATCATTAGCTAAAAGAATTAAAAAGCAAATTATTAACTCCTTTATCACTCAATTCCCTGAATTGTGGCACTTTATACTCCTACTTCCCTTTCTTTGCCTGGTTAGGGAACAGTCTGCTTGAATAAACCTAAAATAAAAAGTGCTTAAGATACTTAATTATTGGTGTGAAAGCACATGAGCATAAACAACACTGATGGCTTGACTTTTGACTGATAGGAGTCACGTTCAGGTGTTTTTCCCTACTTATAAAATGTTATCCCACTTTTATGTGATGTCAGTTCACAGAGGCTTTTTAATGTATACAATTCTGGGAATCTGTTAATAGCAAAACTGCATAAATGACCCTGGAGTCCAAAGACTATGATTAAAACGAAAGGCTATACTACATGCCAAAGACGTTTCAGCCTACATTAGATGTATTGTGTCGCCCTCAACAGGAGGCCAAATGAACTTTAATCAGATCAAACGAAACCAAACTTTTAGCCCTAGAACCTTTACAAATAAAATAACGAATTAAAATAATGATCTTGATAACAATTTCTTATGTAGCTTCATCGAGAAATTCTCAAATCGTATCATATTTCGTTAACATTTAATAGGCCTACCAATTTAAACAGTGTAGTGGTACATATATTAGATGGTTTTAAGCTTTAAGATACATTTCCATGGCCCAAATTCCTGGCATAGCCTCCATCACACGTAGACAGACCAGATGAAAGAGATAGAAGTAAAAAAAAAAAAAGATGACGTTTCATTGGGGAATAATGTGTAGGCTATTTTTATTAAACTATACTTAACTTTCAGCCATAATAGTTCACTATCGTACGTAGCCGACTATAGGGCCTATACCTAGACCTCTTCAAAATTACTGACATTGTCATCTAAAGAGAAAACGTAAAGGAAGGTCGAAGAGATATCTTTTTAACAAGTACACATAAACCCCACTGCCGCAAACAAACCGCTAGAGGGCGGTCGTAAACGTGTTATTGCACAAATTGCTTGGAGTACACGGGCCTCTTAACCAGTCTGCGTACAGAGCTGAGAACCTGTCAAGCTCCCCAAATACAGGACACAATGGTATTTACTTCCAAACTAAAAGCGCGAATAGACGGAAGGTACGCTTATCTCATTAAAATGACGGGTATTGCCAGGATTTTACAAAAGCCCTTTGTTTATATTATTTTTGACTAAAACGGATTCAAGACATATATTTCATTGCACAGTGCAGAATGTTAATATCCTATGGCTTTATTTTGAAAGTTACAACCGGAAGCGTTGTTTCTTATTCTGGCTAGCTTGAAACGGGTTTCGTTGGGATAGGCCATAACAACCACCCAACAAGGCGTTGTGCTACTATGGGGAAATACCGAACCGAACCGGGAATAAAAATGGTTTAGGTTTAGTTTTTAGTCGAGCTGGAAATTCGCAGGAAAGTAGAAGCAACTGGAAACGATCGCATATTAAGGATCAAATGTGGACGTTGACGTCGAGCCGTGCGTAATGAGCAGAGTTGGAAAAAGAAGGTGTTGAGCTGCATTTTTTCTCTTTATGCCAGAGACAACTTGGGTCGGAGTACTGCTTAAACTACGAGGCGATACGAAGGAAAAATATGCCCCCGAAGCTCTCCACTTTCTGGTAAATGCTTTTGAACGCTCGCTTTTGAACAGCTGCATCGCATCCTGCTCGAAGTAAATAGCTGTTTCCGAGGGGTAAAGTCAAAGCGACACAGCAGAGATAGCTTACCCTAGCCTCTTAGGAAATGCTACTAATTACAGGGCTGTGGTTTACTCCTCTTGCTAGGCTGTCGCGAAAAATTCGAAGTCTAACTCACTTCCCATTTTTATCCGCTGAGACAAACAACCCACTTGTTTGTTTTTTTCTCTTACAAGCACTTTTAACCAAAGCTTCCTCTGAGCACCGATAGCCCACCAGTAGCCCAAAGAGCAACAATAGCTCCGCGTTAACGTAAGGCTAACAAAGCCATTGCAAATGATTGATTTCTTTATGCACGGGTCGCAGATGGGAACACTTCATACGTTTTTGTGAGGCTGGATCGATAGAAAAGTTTGGGATGAAAGTGCATTTTCACTTTGCGCATCAACCTACATGTTGCTGTTTATTGCCTCTGTGTCAGATAGTTGTTGATAGGATGTACTATGGCAACAATGTGGCCTGTCATCTATTGCAATCTATAACCTACTTGGGGATTTTTGGTGTATTAAAGTCATATAATAATTTCCAGGAGTCAAATAATATCCAGTATAAATGTAGAGGTCAGTAATTGTTGAGATTAGCACATATCCGTTTTGCAATTTATATCATTTCTTGTTAAAATATTTTGTCATATTACCATACTAAGCGTTTTTCTGTAACAATGTATATACTATTTGTTGGTGTCAACCTCTGTGTAAGTGGTGATGAGTCATATGCACACTGTGATAATCCTCTGGTAATCTCACTGAAATTCTGGGCAGACTCAGCATTCTGCACACCCTGCCTTCCTCTCAAAGTGCGTGAGAGTCCTTCTGTCTTGTCATTTGGAAAAGGTGTATTCAACGTGCTCTTCAGCATTTAGGTTTGTCATTTTACCTGGTTAAGTATTCGTGTCAGTGCTCCGGGGCCTTTATAATGACATGTAATTATTGGTGCTACATGCTCAGAACTCTATGACTGGCATGAAAGGCCGTGAGCTTGCAAGTACTTGCCACGGAGTAACTGAATTAGCCGGACTTTGGCCTGAATCCTGTTTACCGGGGCCAGTTGGATGGAGAACTCAACAAGCACTGACAACTCACTTGAAATAAGCACTTATTGTTTCCTGGGCTGCCATTCATTCTCTGGAGATTGACTGACTGCCAGGCTGTGTTTGTATAGTCGTTAGTGTGTGCACACTTAACATTTCTTTATTGAAAAAGATGGTCCTGTTCAGTGTTGTTTTGCAAGCTGCCATAGAGCTTATTCATTCATTCATTCATTCATTGTCACTTCAGGTATCATCATGTTTCACCCAAAGGTCTAAAAGAAACAAATATTTTGATGCTTATGAAATATTGTGTGCAACCTTATTGTTTGTGTAGTGTGGCCTCCAGAGCAAAACAAATTGTAATCAACTGACAACATAGTCCCCGAAGTACCAAATTTGCAGCACTACGGTTCATATTGTTGGTTGACACAGGCTAATCCAGAGGCTGCCCACCATGAGTCATCATTGTGGGGACTTTTGTTTCCTCTGTCTGTCGCTGTCATTTCAGCGTGTTGCTTTTTCTAGCCTGTTCTGATTCCTGCAGTTTCCTGTAGCTCTCCTGGCAGTCTTTAATCAGTCGAATGGCCTGATTAACTGTTATACTGATTGACCTGATTGGCAAAAACACTGCAGAGGTAAGCAGCCTGCTCGTCCACTGAAGTTTGCCTCTCCAGCGATCATTTTAGACAAAATATGACATCATTATTATTTTAGAGGGAGTCATTTATTCTGTTTTCTTCCACCTGCGGTCCACATTCCACATGCACATCTTGCTGTGGCATGTGTGTGTGTGTGTGTAGACACATCAATACCGTGGAGTGACGTCACTCTGTTAGAAAGTTCTGGTTTCTGCTCACTGCTGCATTGCTTATTATGACCCTTTTAGAGCGCCTCTGATTGTATCAAATATCCGAAGAGTCAAACTGTCTATAATTACTGTCTGAAGCAGTATTTTTGTTCAGCTTGGTTAGCAAAACACATAATGGCCAACTTTCCCCACAGGTCATTTAAAAGCTTTTGTGACAGCAAAACATATTTTTTTAAAGTTATATCCATCTAAACTTATTATAACAAGGGATTAGTTGACATCATTCGCTTGTATATTTTATTTTAATTGGGCAAGGCCTTTTTCTTTTTCTTTGTGTGAGTCAAGAAGTAATTTATCTGCGTTTCTTCTGGGATCAGTGTGACGGGACTTCGTGAGATAATAACATACCAGCAATGGACTAGTAAAGATTCCCTTTTTGAAGAAATATTATTGAAGAGCTGTGTATTTTAGAGCCTTGACACATATAGAGCATTTTGCAGCTTCTGTGTAATTTTAGACAGCAAAGTGTTTGGGAGGATATATTTCAGTGTTTCTTCAGTTGCTGCCCTTTCATTCAGGCCTGAATGTGAGACTGGCACAGTGATTGCTCCTCTTCAGAAGATTAGGCCCCGTGTCATTGAGCTTAGCAAAGATTACCATCATAAGGTGGTGATTTCATCATTTCGTTCATAGGATTCACAGTGGGACCAGTGGAGAACTCATCACTTGGGTTTCTTTCTATTCATAAACAATATAAGTTATATAATTACCAGAAATGTCCCAACCATCTGCTAGACTGCAGCAAGTAATTTTTCACATCACTTTTGATCGTCTTGTCATGCCGTGAAAGCTTAATTGCCCCTGTCACTTTGATTCAAAATGTTGGCAGTGTGTTTGGTTAGCAGATCTTTGATTAAGTGGAATGACCTCTAAACAACAAGACTGAAACAATAAAAACGTTCTGCTGAAATTTGGCATTGCTGACAGTAAAGGAAACCCAGATACCTACCGCTTCCCTTTTCTCTAGCCATGATGAGGAATTCCACATAAATGATTGATAAAGGGCCTTGACTGTCATTTGAATAATGCATTGGTCGTGTTCTTGTGCCAAGCATTTTTGTATGGTAATGTTCTGAGGGAGGCTGGGGCTCTGTCTCTTAAACTTTCGCAAGTGGCTGACTTTTAATGAAATAAAATGATCCAAATGACTGAGGCAAGGTGAGTAGTTTTTGAAGTGTGTGTGTGTGTGTGTGTGTGTTTGTGTGTGTGTGTGGCGAGAGATAGGAGGGGGCAGGGAGTGTCTCCTGTCACCTCTCATTAGGGACGTATAGTCCAGCTCGGCCGGCGTCTGCCTTCCCTCTTCTGTGGCGCTGCCCTTCGTTGCTCCCGGCCTGTGCACAACAGAGCAGCACACTGTTCCCGTCTGAACAGCGGAAACGTGTCTTAATGTTCGACATCAGAGAGGTTATGGCAGAGATGCTTCTCATTGAACAGTGTGAGATCAGGTCTCAAGGAAATTGATGTCCTAAATTATGCTTTTAAAATTCTGCTCTGCAGCTGAAGTTAAATTTGGTTCACTCGTGTGAATGAGTTAAAGCTGTAAGTCTGCCTAGCTGGGAGTCAGCGTATTGTTCAATTCATGTGTTGGTGGCTTTGTTTTATTCTGCCTATGCTGTGCTCCTTTGAGGGACCCCACCCCCACCCCACACCTTTTTCTTTGTAAACAAGACAGTATATATCTCAAGGGCTTCCTCCTCTCTCCTACATATTCAAATTCAATTTCTAATTTTGTCCAAATTAATTCCCTATGAAGATAGGGCTTATTTAAAGCAGTCTAATGAAATAAAGATCAACCAACATTTTTATAGGAGCACTCCACTGTGACTGCTTGGTGAATATTTGTGTGTGTAGTAAGAGGCTGTGGTTTTCCATTGAACCCATGGGAGGCTGTGGAGGGCTGCTCTACAGGGGCAGACACAATGATTTATTAGTACGGTAGGCAGGAAAAACTAGCAGGCTGAGATAAAACGGATCTCCCATCACACTCCAGTTCTCCGTCTGGTCTTACATTGAAGAATTTTTAAATATACATATGATTTTGTTTTTTTATATTGAGGTTATTTAAAGGTCGAGAGCAATGCGAATTATTTCTTAATGTCTCTTAATGATGTTTATAAAAGGGCATGTGCATTCAAAGTTCTCCAAGATTTAAGTGCCACGGAAAATGTAGAAGCTGTCCCTGTAGTTTGGGAAGTAATCAAAATTATTTTGATCTCAAATCTACTTTTGAAGAAATGAAGCCAGCTATACCCTGTTTGTAATTAATAGCCCCATGAGTTGAAAGTATGCTTAATTAATGAGGTGACCTGTTTTCTATTAGATCATAGCCACTGAGGGTACAAAGGAGAAAGCAGGCTAGAATAGGCTAGAGGGAAAAGCTATTTGCAGTTGCTCACCTCTGTCACGCAGTGTTTTCTGTCTGAGAATTATGTTTGTGTGACTGAACCATATAAATTAACAACCACCTCAATAATCTTGTGTGTTGTCTTATAGAATTAGCATCACATTTGGGATGTGTGATATGGCAGGAAAAGTGCAGACGTTACTGTTGTATTCAAGTGCCCCAGTAAACCATGACAGTGAGTCAGCATGCGCAATACCAGGACCCTGAAACCGAAGCAGCTGTAATAAATTCATTCATTGATTTTATTATTTACACCTTTTGCTTTTCCTACTGTTTCTAACTGTTCAAATGTTTTTATAAATTATGACGCAGTGTTTAGGTCGACTGTACTGACATGAACTGAAGTTTGAAACCTAGTTTAGAGATACTGTAATGTAATACTAAGCTGTTTAGCGCTAACTGATATGATCTCGGTCAATGAATTTTGACTAAAATTCCTTTTATGCACTGCATGGTGCACAGATGTACATAACACCGCACTGGGAAAAGATCCAAATTATTCCTTAGACTACAAATGTTTCAGCTACTAAAATGGACATGATTGGCAAAGGCAGAGGGCTTGTACCTCCCTCCAAAAATAACCGTACATCTGCATTAAATTTGTTGACTGCCTGTTTCCTGAGGGCCGAGCAGAGGAAGTCTCTGTTAACTTAAGTCACCATTGAAGATTATAGATAGAAGCTTGAACACACACACACACACACAAACCTCTGATGAAGACTGTCACTCTTAAAAGAGACACTTTTAGAACAAATTTAGGCCTGTAAAGTTGCCACGGCAGCAATGATTCATGATTGCATTGAAATCAATGTGGCTGAAACAATGTGATATATAGTAATGGATGTCCCTCTGTTCAGCTTCCTTAACATTGACGCCCCTGGCCATTCATTTTCTTTGACAGAGTCCAAACAGTCCAAACTCATCATGTTGTAATCCCTGTGACATGTTAGTCAGCATCATTTAAAAAAGCATTCTCTCTTTGACTGAAACATCTCTCTTACTCTTCTTTCTGTCCTCTTTAATCTTCCTTCCTCCAGGCATGGCAGGCTGGGCCCGGGACTCTGAGGATGCTTCAGAGGATCTGTGCCTGACCCACGACTGAGGATTGACGTTGGAATATGTTGTCTGAGCAGAATGACTCGGCAAGAGGGGGGACCCCCAAATAGCAAGTGAAGAAAAGTGAGGATGGGTGCCAATGGATCCAGCTATCCACACTCATGCTCCCCACGGATAGGGGGAAACGCACAGGCCCAGCAGACTTTTATAGGTATGTGTTTTATCTGTGGTTTAATTAAGAACATTGTGGTTGCACAGTTCACACAGTCAGCTGTGACAGATGATAAAATATCTCTGTTAGATGAACCCACTCTCTTCTGATCTGAAGTGTTAAAACTTGGTGGGGGGGGGGGGGGGGGG
>JAVQJL010036406.1:0-23739 GCA_036024295.1 Nannoperca obscura
TTAATTAAACACAGCTGGACTCCAATGAAGGAGTAGAACCATCTCAAGGAGGATCAGAAGAAATGGACAGCATGTGAGTTAAATATGAGTGTCACAGCAAAGGGTCTGAATACTTATGAGCATGTGATATTTCAGTGTTTCTTTTTTTAATAAATTTGCAAAAATGTCTACATTTCTGTTTTTTTCTGTCAAGATGGGGTGCTGAGTGTACATTCATGAAAAATAAAATGAACTTTTTCGATTTTAGCAAATGGCTGCAATAAAACAAACAGTGAAAAAAGGGGTCTGAATACTTTCCGTACCCACTGTATAGTCAGTGAAACACCAGAGGTTTGTACTCGTGGACCAAAATAATCGATGTAGCGTCTCCCGAGTCCTCGGTCTAAACACAAAGCTGGACTCACATCTGTTTGTTTCGGCAAATTTACCACCAGCAGCTAATGACAAAAAATAGTAGTTAAAAGGTGTTTTTTGGTTGTTGTTGACACTTTAAAGTACTAAATAACTTGTTCGGCACTGGTTTAACACAATTTTCAAATACGCTGCAGAACCAGAGTTATCCCCAGCTTGTACCAAAAGTGTGATATTTCTCATAATACTAACTGAGAAATCTTCTCATGTTGCAGGGAAACCTTGTCAACTTTCTCAGGACCAGGGGACGTTCAGTCATAAACTCAGTTCAGCTGCTCCGCTTTGCTCTGTGAGTTCAAACTTCAAAGACTTAATGATTTTAATGTTCTGTACAGCAAATATTTGATCGTGTGCAAAGTAGCATATAGTTTGTCAGGAGATGGACTGATTTAAAAAGTGCTTGTTTATATACATGACTTTGTGTGTGTTTGTATGTTGACATGTATGTGGTCACAGTGATGTGTGCGAGGGGATGGAGTACCTGGAGTCCAAGAAGTTGGTTCACAGAGATTTGGCAGCTCGTAACGTGCTGGTCTCTGACGACGGCGTGGCCAAGGTCAGCGACTTTGGCCTGACCAAGGTGGACTCGAAGGTGTCGGATAACGCCAAACTGCCGGTCAAATGGACTGCCCCAGAGGCTCTGAAGAAAGAGGTGCTTTTCTTTTACCTGGGATTTGTTTTTATATTTCAATATGTGTTTCTGCCTCTGTGTGATACCCAAGTGTTATCAGTGCTTCTATGCACTGATTTGACTTCCTGCATAAAACATTTTATGGTTGCTTCTTTGTTGCAATCCAATCATTGTGCATGCATGTGCATAAAATAATGTCACTAAAATGGCAGCAAAGTAACATAAAAGATCTATTAGAAAAGTTTGCTGATTGTTATTTAACATGCGTACACATTTGTTTCCATTATGCAGAAATTCTCCACAAAGTCAGATGTTTGGAGCTACGGCGTTCTTCTGTGGGAGATCTTCTCTTACGGTCGTCAACCTTATCCAAAGATGGTATGTAGCACCTGTATGTGTGCCTTGTCTGTGTGTGTGTGTGTGTGTGTGTGTGTGTGTCACTAAGCACACAGGTGCAAAACAAACATTTCAGTTACGGCAGAAATTGCATTAAGCCATTAGACATTTTAGGAAAGCTACAGCCAGGCGACGGTTAGCTTAGCTTAAAAGAAACAGGGGGAAACAGCTAGCCTGGCTCTGTCCAAAGGTAAAAAAGTTTGCCCTACCTCAAAAGCTCACTTAATAACATGTGATATGTCGTTTATCTAATTTGTACAGAAATCAATGTGTCAAAAAGACGGGGGGTTTAGCGGGGGGTTATTTGTTGGATTTTCTTGGCCCGGACTTCCTGGAGTCTGGTTATTGCCTCAGCAAGAAAGCAGGAAAGCGTTTTTCCCAAAATGTCAAACAATGCCTTTACAGCAAATCTATCTGCTCTTCTGTCTGTTAAGTTACCTGACCTTTATGCCTAATATTTGCCTTTGAAATGCCTAATATTAACAATCTATTCCACAATTTGATTTGATTAATCTGACTAATATGACCTGATATAAGTTTGACACGTTGCTTTATCAAACAACCGCATGCCCACCCTTTGTCGGAGAAACTACAGACCTCCAATTTGTCTGTGTCTCTCTCTCTACACCCTATAAAGAATTGGCGAGAGATCAGACTTTGTTGAAACAGACAGGAAATAATATGAAGCTCATTGCGAAACTCTGTTTCCGTGCCGTGTCAGGATTGACGTCTCTGCCACGTAGTAGGTGTGTCAGTGGAAAGTAGCCAGGCTGAGTGGTCAGATTCGTTGCTAGACCGTCATCTTGCTTACCGTGTCTGAGCAGGAAACTATCAGGTCACTCGGAACACAGTAGTGCGTCAGCAAGGATAGAGGTTTAGTAGGGAGAAGGAGCTCACAAAGATCTCTCCACTGTTACTGTGCTAGGGCGACATGTAGAAATAACCGTCATGTTCTAAGTAAGTAGTTAATCTACTTTCTGAACTGCTTGTGATGGTAGGAAGAGGAAGTCTACATGTAGACGTCAAAGCAGGTGGGTGTAGGTGGTAACAGGCCAAAACAGAGGGAGCAGGGGTTGACGTCACATGAAAGCCGGATCATGTTGACACTGTAATGTAGAGACTCTTGAAAGGAAGTAACTGTGCTACTTAAACACAGCTCTGTGTCACACTAGTCTCTCTCCGGTATCTCAGTGATGCAACTCAGTTAGGTGACTTGTGTCTTGGCCCGGCGGTTCAGCGAGGACAGAAGGATCAGGCAGCATTAATCGAAGGGACAATTAGCACGAAACGGCCTTGTTGTCTCTCGTGCACCTTACATCATGTTGGTGTCCTTTTAAACGCAGTTGATTACCTCCTAATTACAGCCTGTTTAACATATATGCAGGTTGATTTATTTGGGTCAAGTTTATGTTCCCCTCAATTAACCTCTGCGCCTGGTAATTTGTTATCTGTTGGCAGAGAGAGCGAGGTGACAGACAAAGAGAAAAAGTGTGTGTGCGGGTATGTGTGTTAGACTCTGTCACTGTGCTTTGAACATATATAATAATAGAGGCAACACAAATGCTTATTTTCATCCTCACTGTACCGATAAGAGGCTAAAAGCTTTTATTTGAGGTTGTGGTGTTCATTGTTTTCGGTTATGTTTGAGTTAAGTAAAAAAAAAAAAGAACACAACACAACACAACCAGCCAGGTCGAATTTGTTAAGATTTGCAAACTAATGTCACCACCTTTTCCACTTTTCCCCCTATTTGTTCCCACTGATCCTGCCTCCTTCCTCTCTTGCTGCTCCTGCAGTCTCTGAAGGAGGTGAAGGAGAGCGTGGAGGAGGGCTATCGCATGGAGGCTCCAGAGGACTGCCCCCCTGGTGTTTACTCCCTGATGGGGATTTGCTGGGAGCAGGAGCCTCGCAGAAGACCTGCTTTTCACAAACTGAGAGAGAAGCTCGAACGTGAGATAGGTAAAGTCAGCCCGAGCCCTGCGTCCGTGTGTCGGGATGGGATCAGGACTGGATCTGGATGCTGATCTCGCTAGTGAATCTTGAACTCCCATTGGTGGGAATGAAGCGCTGGCTGTTGGACAGCTGATCTGCACACTGTCACCCCCTCCTTGGTTGGTAATGTCCTCAAACTGCTTTAGAGGAGCAAAACTGTGTGAATCACACCATGGTATGATCAGTTTCACTATCAGAATGTTTGCCGTGCTAACAGTGTCCAGGCTCCATGGACAGCAATGTCAGCCTGGTCCACCACTTTGGTCCCGACTGAAATATCTCAACAACTACTCAGTGGATTGCCATGACCTTTTGTACGGAAATTCACGTTTCCCAGAGGATGAAACCTAATGACTTTTTACATTTAAAAACACGTTGAGTCTGGTGATATCCTTTAGATAAGACAAAAACCTAAAGCTAAACCTAAACCAAGAAGTATTGTCTGTGGAGCCGGAGCCAAATATGATTTATTCCTCTGTACTATAGACCTACATTGGTGTCCGAAATCATTAAAAACACATCAATGACCCAGACCCTTTCACTGGGTGACACTACAATTATCATGATGGTTGTTTTTGACTTACCTAACTTAATTTAGCCCCTAAAAAAGTATTATGTTTAAAAAATCATCAGAAGGAACAAATATGATTGAGACCACAGACTGGCTGAGGAAGTCAGAAAGTCATGAGAGATGTTCTGTCACATTGTTGGTTTTTAATGGGATTTGTTAACAATAACAAAAATACAGAACATTACCAGTGTCATCCTTAAACAGTGTTGTGAAGCTTGATGATGAGTGGCAGCACTATAATGTGTTGGAACTATTGCACACCGAGTTTGAATGTCAGTCCAGTCAGTCAAAGCAGCTGGGATTTAGTGTCTGTTTATTGCACTAAATAAACAGACACTATGTGTCTTTATGAATGTGGTACCTGTGTGATCAAAAACCTACTGTTGTACATGGAAAATAAATACAGATATTTAACGTCAGGGAGAGATGTCAGAGAAAGACGTGTATAGGAATGAGAAGGGAAGGAGAGAAATGGAAAAAGAGGAAAAATGTTTATCCTGGATTTAATCACAGATCACCCAAATCTGCTTGTATCTCAACATTAATGCTCCGCAATATGCTGCCATGGACTCGGGGCTTAATATGAAAATATTTAATTTTAACTTTGACATGTATTTTATATTTTCAGATTTTAAAACTATTTTTGACACATCACACACCGTCGGTCAGCATAGTTTGGGCGGCCTTTGATTCAATTCATTCAAATTTAATTTGTTTTGAGAGGCTAAATCTATGGGAAATAAAACATTTATTACTACTTCCGCTTCCCCCTTTATTAGGATTTTGAGATTATAGGAGTGATTTTGTGTTATCCAGCATCCTCTTGGGATCTTTTGGGATTTTTGCAGGTACAGAACATTTCTGCTTCCCTAATCTTGGGGGAAAAGGTTTGTGGAATGCAGATTATTTTATATGTAAAGTCACAAATTCTATTTGATAAAGTACAATTATCTCACTCATTTCATGGTATGTTACTGTCAGCTGTTTTCTAATAGAAATGCAAGAAAATGTTCATCTTTCTGGTAATACACTTTCACTTCAAAACAAACCAGAAAATGGAGCCTGTTTTTAGATTGTTGTCACGTCACAAGACCAAATTAAAGATGTCATTTGATTTAAGTCTACGTAAGCCTGGTGTTTGTCTCTGTCCCAGGAGACGGACCCCAAATTGAGGCTTGATCCTCCGTCTCTTGTTATACTTTACAGTGCGAGCGAGAGCCCTCCACAATTTGTTCAATCTGCTCTGTGTTTTCCTGGAGCTCTCTAATGGGATGCGCAGCAATTTGCTGCACAAGGATTTATAAAGGAACCAAATGTAAAAAAATAAAAGGAGATAATAAAAGATTTGCTGATGGGAATGAGTTATACATTATTGAGCAAAGGATTTTTTGGTGAATTATCAACAGTTATTTTATTGCTGTTGTTGCAGGCATATCAGGTGAAAGCTTTTATCCTGGTATCAGTATGTTAATGAGTGAGCTCTTAAGATGTTTTTCTCAGAGGGCCTAATGCTAAGGTGTGATTTCTACTAATACTTAGTGAGGAGCTAATCTGATGAAGCAGTGGCGTGGATTGACAGATGAGCTGTCAGCTGTTGCTTTCAGCAGTTCTGAAAACTCCAACTCCACATTTGATTTGAAAAAATGTTTTATATATACTGTAAACCTCCTATTAGGGGATCAGCTGTAATTGGTCAAATTAGTAACACCTTAAAATCCTCATATTTAATATTTGGTTGTAAATTCTTTTGCTAAACTGAATTTCCTGGTGATGCTTTGCCAGGCCTGTACTGCTGCCACCCTCAAGTTTAGCTTGTTTTGGAGGCTTTTTGCTTTAAGTCTGGTCTGCTCATGATGGCCTGCGAGATGTAGCGACGACAATAACAAACTCAAATGCAAATGTCACTCCACGAATCAACTATACTTTAGACCTATAGACCATTAGAGCTAAAGCCTGATAGAGCTGAGAGGCAGCACTTTCACCTCATCATCACTGTTTTATTTCATATCCATTTTTTCGGATTAAAGAGCAAGAAAAAGTCTCACTGCTCCACTACTTAGAGACTGCACCCACCGTAAGCAGTTCTTTTGTTATTTCTCTCATCTCGTTGAGTCCAACACATACATGCCAACAGCAGCTTTCTAATAATTGATTTATTGCTTGCTGAGCAGGCATATTAGGGCCCAATATGTCACAGTTCTGTTTAAGATTAATGCTCTAATAGCTTTCTAACAATGTCTGATCCAGTCCAAGTGGAGTCAATGCTGCACCTGACAGTTCCTGGATGTGCTCTCTAAAGCAAGATCACCATTGTGTGCAACCAGACTGCTTGGTTTCCTTTTAAAAGGAAATTCTGTGTTTTTGTTGTAAGCCTGGATGTTAGTCTTCTGTCCATTATGACTGTTGGTCATAATACATTTTACTGACAACTTTGAGATGATGAGTCTTTTAATCTGAATGACAATAGACACACAAAGTAGTCCCTTGGAAAAAGCTGTCAGTGCTGGTCAAGGATCAAAGTGCACCATGTACCATTTTATGACACTTTATGAGTTGTGAGTTAGGATTTACCCTTTTAAACTTCTCAGGTGTTTTTCATTTAAATAACATAATTCTATTTTTCTAATTTCCTCTCCCATTAATCATCTCATTGCTCCCCAGATTTATCTTGTGACCCTTTGGAGGACTACACATTTTGGTGATCCCCACACTTTTCATTGAGCCCCACCAGCAAGTCAAAACTCCCACTCTTTACTCTTTACAGACGCTTTTATCCAAAGCGACTTCCAAATCAGGAGCAACTGGGGATTCAGTGTGGACACATGGACAGGAGAGGCCGGGGATTGAAGCGCCAACCCTACAATTGATGGACCACAGCCGCCTCTTTACCCCGATCTTACTACTATTTACAAAGAGTGTTGTTTGAATTGGAATAAAATCAATTTGAGTATAAATAAATGTAGTTGTATTCACTTCATGGCACAGAATCTACTTCTTCGACAGACCAGAAACCTTAGTAAGGCTAATGAATTGTACCTTGATATAAGTGATCCACCGAACTGCTGCTGAATGTTAAGACTTAAAAGAAGCGCAGTAAGTAAGCAAACACAGTTTGTTAGTATAACTGAGGCCAGTAGTTGATCGGTGCAAACATAATGGCATTTGGATCAATAGTCTGGCCAGGAATCAGCAGGTTTGCTTCCTACTAAAAATACCCTAAGAACTGTGTGAAGTACGTTCAGCCCGGAACAAACTGTAAGTAGGTCGGGCTCAGCACAGTCAAACAGAAACATATCTAATAATGACTAAATACATTTAATACTTTTTCTTCGATTTTTAGTCAATTAAAGTGTAAAGTTTAAAAAGTTCAACCTGAATGTGATTAATTTGTTATGGTTCCATTGAAATTGGTTAATGTGTCACACTTTATCTCCATACTCTGTGTTATGATTGCTGTCTCTTCTGTTTTAATTTCAGTAAAGGGTCTCGACACTCAACGTATTGTGACAGTCCTGACATCTACCTGAACAAACCACTAAGAACGTTGTTTTGGCTTCAGTCTGGTGAGGTTTCATTAGCTTTAAAGAGCTAACGGTAACAACTCTAAGCATGACTTCTAAGCCATGAAAGTGGATCTAATTATCTTAGCATGGAGTGAATCAAAACCTGCTTCCTAGTCAACATCATGAACGCTGTGTAGACCGCAAAGGCCGAACCGTTGTTAAATGAGATGGTCTGGTCTACAGAGGATTTCCTATTTGCTTCACTAGCTGTTCCCACCCCCTGCACTTGCATCCAGCCACCTTAAGAGCTGTAGTTGAGTTTTGAGGTTTTTTAAACATTGTATTATTAGCTATCTGAGTCAGTTAAAACCCAATACTTACATTTAAAGGTGTTATCCTGCTAATCTTCCAAATTTGGGAAAAGAAGGTGGCATTTCTCAGGCGCATTTAAAAGAGCCTTCGAAATGGGACGTCCTTGTCGCTCAGCGTTGCTGTGACACATTTGGTCTTCAGATGCATCCTTCCAAGGATGCCGCCCCTGAATTGAGACACAACTATTATTGGTCTTGTTAACGCCACAAAGAGTCATAATCGACTTTGCAGTTCAAGGTGTCCTGTGCCACAATGGTGGCTAACAGGAAAATGCTTTTTGGACCGTGGGAGAATTTTTTGCTGCAATACCATGATGGGATGACTGGTTCAGTTTAGTGACTTAGTTTCTTTACTCTTGTTCAGTAAAAAGAACTACTGCAGACTAATACTGAAGATTTTCTTCGAATCAGTACGACATCCGGGTATTTCTGGCATACTGCAGATTTAGCTTTTGTTTGCATTCTGCATGCTACATTTTGGCCAAATCAGTACGTACTGCTAGTATAATAGGCAGTTTCGAAAACAGCCTTAACTCTCTGAGACGACTCGTTCCTACTAGTTCATATAAAAAGAGAAGCACAGTGAACGAAATGTTCATGAACGACACATCACTAGTAAAAATTGGAAGCAAGGCTAAGCGACGGCACCGTATCCAGATCTTATTATTTATCCATGAGCCAGTGTTAGTACGGAAGGAACTGACGTTTCCATGGAAACAATCTCAACAGTTTTATGGAATTTGGAAGTTTTAACCCAACAGAAGAGCCAATCACAGCAGTGTTCTCTCTGTGTGTGTGTGTGTGTGTGTGTGTGTGTGTGCTTTTGCATGACAGAGAATCACATGAATTCACATTCCCTGTTACACCACCACCTCCCCCTTTCTCTCTTCCTTTCTGCCTCTCTCCTTCCCCCCTTCCCTCTCTGTCTCTCTCTCCCTACCCCCTGGTCTCTACCTCCCTCAGTAAGCTGACACTGGGCATTTACACGTTAGCTGCTTTTACCTCTAATAGGATCAGAGGGACTTACATTGTCATCTGATAAAACTAAGCAGCTTGATAACTACACTGGTCCCTCTTAACCAATTTATGCTCAATTAGGATAACAGAGAAACAGTGGAAGGACGAAAATGTATTAACAAAATCATGAGGGGATAAAGGAGCACCATCATTACTCCACAAGCTTGTTGGCAGTGAGAGTCATTTTGAAAAACAGACTGGTGACTTTAATGGGAATTAAGCTTTGTTGGTTTGGTTTTCGAGTCTGAAACTTAGATAACTATTTATGATGTTAATGCATCTGTTATTGATATTTTATTATATATTATTAGTATTAAAATAATTAAAATTGACATGATGATAAGCCTTTTGCTCCTCTGTCGGAGCCACTCTGTCACTCTGTCACCACCTATGTGATGAGTCAAACCTAAATGAAGCCTGGATTTTATATCCATTATTTTATATTTTATAACCAACTCATTGATTAGAGTGGTCACATTTACACGCATGTTACAGTCAGTTAATTAAACCACTTAACATCCTGTCATCAAGCTAACAAGCTTATCAAGAATATACAACATTCAGTCAAGTGGAAATATTCCACGTCTTGTGCATCAATTCATGCATGTGTCCCCAAACTTCAGCCAGATATATATGGTTTCTGTGGAAACTTTGGAATCTTCACTAGAATTTAAAATAAAGTTCTGTGGGTTTGAGCAATGGTTTGGGCTGCACAGTGTAGGTTTGTGCTTACAGGCAGGACGGTGGTATTGAAAATGCGTTCAGCAATGACTGCAGTAGCTGAGTGGCAGTAATATACATTATCTATCAGCAGACATAAGAAAAAATACCACAATTATGTTTCTTTCTTGCTTGAATGTGCAACTATCAGTTGAAGTTGGTTATGTTTTTTTATTCAGCTCCTTATAAGAACTTTGACTTTTCCCCTTATTCCCAGCTAACCTGATAATCAGACACAACTGGCACCAGGCTAAAAGTAATAATTCATTATTTTTACCTCCAAATGCCCAATAAAAACACCCCACTGTCTGAAATACTTTTCAGAAACATACTCTAAGTTTCCTAAAGTGGTCACAAATGATGATGTCCCATCTCAGACCCTATCCATCTCAGATTATATATATATATATATATATATATATATACATATATATACATTCATGCAGCATTTAAGTGTCCATCAGTTAGCTCGTGTGTTAAGCTGATGGAGTACCAGTGTACATATAAACTGAGGTCTTACTGGTGTGTTGGGTTGGATGATGGTAGACGTACAGTACATTAAGGGAATAAATTGATTGAAATTAATTCAGATTCATGGATTGCCTGACCAGAAGAACCCACTTTACACTTTGTTTCTGAGCATTTATCATTTAACCACTTTTCCCATCAAAAGCAAATCTTCTTCCTCTTTGCCCTCAGCAGACTGTTTTACATCTGATGTCGTGCACATTCTCCCAGTAGTAAAGACTTTTTAGTAGATGTTTCTCTAGCTTTAGCTGTAGATATATGTTGAGGTCACAGGAAATCTCTTTAGCGTCTTTAGAGTCGTGGCTGATTTCTGTGACACTAAGCCAAGGTCAACTTTCAACTCTGCAGTCTCCGCAGATTTTAAGCTGCCAGCAGACACTTTTGTGCTCAAGAACACAAACAAACAACACCCAAGTGCCACAAACTGACTCTGTGAGGCATCACAATCTTGAGGAGTCTGTTTATTATCATCATGTCCTAATGTCATCCCATTGTCAAAAGTAGTTCTAAATGCAAAGGGACATGTTAAAAAGATGCCTCGAAGAAATCCTTCACCTCTACAAGGGGAGCTTTACTGTACGGTCCCACTTTTCACTAATTGGGGTGCTGCATTGAATTTTCAGCCACCAACCTGAATGTGTCCAATTTACTGTTGAATTACACTTCCAGGCCAGTAGTGGCATTTCAGCCAAACTGTAGTTAATGATGGTTGTGGACTATCTCAAACCACAAACACAGTCTTTGAAGTATAATTGTGATTAAAGCTATACAGTACATTCATAAATCACCATAATGTGCACAACATACAGTACTTCAATATTTAAAACAAAAAATCCAACTAAGATACTGTTTGTTCATTGTTACCAAACTGAATGAACCACAAACATTAATACACGGCAAGCAGAACAAGTAAACAGAGAATAAGAACATTTGTTGTTTTTGTTTTTAGCATTTTCCAGTTGCTCCTTACAAACAATAACAAACCAATCTTACTGTATTGTAATTGTAAAACCTTGTTTTCTTCCAAATGAACCAAGTGTTATTGTAATTAGTTGTAAGCATTATTTATTATGCCCTTTCCTGTCTAGAAGTTATGATTGTTCCAGTTTACTTTATTTAAAAGAGCTCAACGCAAGATTAATGTTTTTCGTAAAAGGTTTTTAAAATTATGAAGATTTTTTTAAATGAAGGATTTTGAAATTTTCTCTTTTTAGATATTCCAAAAAATAAGTTTCTTTATTTTCATATTATTTTAAGCTTACTACAGTTAATACAACTTATGGCACAATGACTTATATTTAATTTTTAAAATAAACGTATTTGTCCATGTACTAGGATGTCAGATTAGACAGAGATTGAACCAAGACAGATCACATGGAGGAATGTCACAGACATTTTTATATTTGGGGGAAATTTAAGACAATCTTACATGGCATTTACTGTTTTAATAAATTAAATCAACATTATGGTTTGGTGTTATATTAGTGTAAATATTTATCACTGACACCTCTTTGAGAACTTGAGAATGTAGTTCCACATAATGGGGGGTGGAGAGTGGTGGCTGAGCTTAGTGAAAACTTTCAGTGGGTCTTTTGTCTTTAAAACAATACATTTATGAAAGAAAGTCTTGTCCAAGCTTCATTAGCCTGGGCCTCCTCCTGTGGGGGTGAATGGAAATGACATTTAAAACAATTACTGCAAGTAAGAAACCAGCTGCCAATCACTCTTAAAGGGGAAGGATTCCAACTAATAACCCTCTCCTAATCCCCTCGTTTCACCTCCTACGCCCCCTCAGCTTTGTCCACCTCTCCCTCTCTTTCTCCTCTTCCATTCTCTCTTTGAGCCGGAGTGCATGGCGTCTGAACTCAGCTGTTGAACGTTCCTTTGGCTTTATTCAGTTGCACTTTATTGGAGTGTTTCTGTCAGGACTGTTTGTTACATAGAGAAATTATTTGGAGAGAGATGTAAGGTAAGCAAAGTCGGCTGAGTGACTGCGAGGGCTGCACATTGCGGAACTGGGAAGAGTGAAGTTGGAGGGTGAGCTGCTGAGAGGAACAGGTGGAGCACTGGCATCAGCAACTTTAACAGTTCAGCATATTCACTTCCAAAAGGTAAGCTCTACCACTGTCTCGTTTTATGGCTGTGACACTGAACTTTCACTATGTTACTTGTCGGTGCCTGAAACTGGAGATGTGTGGGTCCAAAAAGATAGTGGTGTGTTATCACTACAAATCTTGGGATGCACTGAACAAACAAACACTGGTGCTGTTGAAACTAATAAACTCCACATACACCTCTACGTATACGTTCCTGAAATGTGCTATTTTGCGCATGTAGATCTGTAGATGTTTGGATATAACACAAATAATACAGAAAGAATACAGAAAAAATGTTAGGCACCAATTCCAATCCAGTAATGTTGCTTTACTTATTTAACTTCATTTTTTAATTCTTTATTAGGGACAGTGCATAATAATTAACATTAATGTTATCTACTGGGTGTCCCAGATTTGCCCAAAAGGCTCTTTATCATCTGCATTTCCCATTTATCGACCTTTTTTGCAGATGTATGTTCTCCAACCTTATTTGTTCTTCAGCCACATGCATTATTATATCCAAAAATTAAATAAACTGTGAATGAACTGCTGTAAAGAAACAGTCCATAACTACAGACATCTCGCTTGTAGATCCTATAAATTAATTGTTGCTCTTTAAAGATTAGGATCATAACTACAGTTACAATCTTTACTTACCAAACATAATCATGACAACAATAAGACAAATTCTTGTCATGAGTTTACAGTATAAAATAACGGGAGGCAACATCATCATTATAATGACAAGATGTGTATTTTTTTATTCAAATAGAAAGACTTTGACTTAAATCTGGTTTTGGTTTAATGATAAATATTTTGTTTGTTTTGTATTAAAAATTGAAATTTTATGTAAATTTAAAATTTAACAGTTAATTCACATGCATAATAAACACTGTAGAGTCATTAGTGCTTAAGAAGTCATTTGTGTGTCATTAGCGTCCATCAGCACGAAGGGATAGACCCCCAACCCCCTGCGACTCTGAAGAGAATGAGCAGGTTTAGATGATTGGGGGGATGAACAGAGTCATCTAATGTAATGTAACCAGGTGATCTCTCACCTTTAGTTCTTCACTCAAGCTCTTGTCCCATGATTGCAGGCCCGGCTGAGTGCCCAGACGCTCTAATGCATTTATCACTGGATACCATGAGCATGGTGGACGACAGCTGCCTCTCACCCAGCAACTTCCACGAAATGGGGAAATGTGGGGGCGTCACTGCTGGGGGCCGCGTCCACAGCATCGATGTCATTCTAGGTTTCAGTAAAGACCAGGACCCCCTGCTCAGCCCTGCAGGGGCCCCGCGGCCCCATAAAGTTGACATAGATGGCCTGGCAGAACCTGGGAAGCAGCAGGAGCCCTCGTCACACCCGACCTACAGCGGGCACCTCTCCTCTCTGAGGAACGGCAGCACAGAGCAGCAGCAGCAGCAGTACCACGGTGAGTCAAGCTGCTGAGGCTGGAGATGCTGCTCTACACTAGTATCACCTTTTAGAGCACTTGGTTTCACACCACCAGGATTACATTTTATTTTGGTAGAGTTCCTTGCTCGGTGTAGATCTTGCTTCAGAGTTTGTTATTGAGGATAAAGTTTATGAATCATCAGATTTTTTGCCCCAAAAACAAAACACACAGGTTGTTCAAGGAAATTGATTATACAGCAGCACTGACACAAATAGCCAACAAAAACATCCACATTTATTATTAAATAGAATGTTGATCCTTTTTGTATGTTGAGGGCCTAAAAGTTTAAAAACTGCAATGTGACTGATAAAAAATACAATTAATCAAACAATGGAGCATAATCGTGGTATAATATCACATCAATTATTCAGCACTGAATGTCCCACTCGTCTGTGTTCACAACATGAGACCTATGAAAAGCAGTTGCTCATTTTTTTTGCTTCATTATTTGAAGCATTGTTTGACAGACAAGGGATAATTAGAAATGTGACCTATTTAAATGAGGCTGTATTATTTAGCACCATCGGATCTTATGTGTTTGTGCAGCGTTTCTGTGCAGTTTGCACCCATTTCAAACTACTGACATGTTGATTCAGACTCACTGTATTATACACTGTTGCCATGTGGAGCCTGTTGCATTAACTGTGTGAACTGTGGGGGCTGAGACTGAGAGATAAACCACAGAACAAGATGGTGTAGGGGGTTTATGTCCCCAAGCCCAACCCCATCCCCTTGTGGAATTCCCCTAATCTTCTCTTCTGTGCAGATTAGATTGTACAGTAGTTCATTCGGGTGTTATTGCTATCGTTCTGTCTCAGAATCAAATTCATCACGTTTAATCTGAAGCTATTTTCACGTGCGAGATCTGGCAGGTGGTTGATGATTTTGTGGCAGGAACACAAATGAATTGGAGACGGAATATATCTTGTCCAGAAAAATGGTTATAAGTGATTCTAATTCAGTCGCTGAATCGTTGAGGAAATTCGTTTCTCTTGATTAACGTACATCAACACCAATGACATCACTCTTTTGTATGTAACTATCCTGTGAAGTCAGCCCAGTTCCCCCTGAATGAGCAACTTTGGTGTCAGTCGCCCCCCACCCTCCTCTCTCTGTGCTGAGATGTTCTGCTGGCTGACAAACAGTGGGCGGCCTTCAGACGAGCGGCTGTGATGGTCTGACAGGCCAAGAGCTGGTCAATGAACCAGACCTGACCTCTGCCTTTGTCAGAGCCTGGCCTTTGTCATAGCTGCTTAATGAGAGGTGGATAAATGAACCCCCAAAATCCTGCTTTGCCTTTGCCTCTTCTGCTCCCGTTTGCCAGTTAAAAGACCACAATGACCCCCTCCTTTATCTCCATCAACACATCTCAGTCACAGAAACATGCTCACATTCACATTTGTTTACTGTCAGTTGTTTTACTGAAGCAGTGACAGGGCGACAATAGTCGTTAAGCATGGAGGTTCATTTTTGACTTTAGAAACGCTGATTTGAGATAAAACAAACTGTAAATTAAAGCAACTTTATGCATCATTTTTGTACTTAGAACATATGTGAAAGGGGTCGCTCAGAGTGATGAACCTCCAGAATATTATCAGCTGATTGTTTGGCTGTTCGGCCTGCAGCTTTACTGTTTTGGTTCACTCTCACTGCTCTTATAGCGCCGTTGTTGGCAGCAGCAGGCAGCTGTTTTCAACAAAAAGCTGTAAAGCCTCACTGTACTCTACCTGCTCAGCACCAAATGGCAGACAGACACAGTTAGCAAATAGCTGGTGAACACAGTGGAGAAGCTAAGTAGCAGCTAAAGAGACACATATTTCTCTGAGGAGTTGGTAGAGACCAAAAACAGAGCTAAAATAGTGAACATTGGACTCCAAATGAAAGATAATGTTTCTCCGTAACTGCTGGATCTGTAAATAAGCAACTGTTTGCCAACAAGATCGCCATATCAATTTAAAAAGTGATGATATGTCGATGCTGTGTTCACAACTTTTTTCTGCTGCCCCCAAGAAGCCCACAAAAATCCGATATTGCATATTTTAAGTCCACTTTTCTGACAACTAGATTTACTATTTCATGCCAAATGTTGAATTATTCCACAAGAATTTAACATCCAAATCAGGAACAAATGATTTTTGGACTACTTAGATGACATATTAGCACTTCTTACACCAAACAGCTGTGAGATTTCTAATCATTCTACCAGGAGAGTATTTAAAAGTGAATTCCTGTGATTGACAGCTGATCTAATACAACCTGAATGATGTATTGACTCAGGTCTGATCCGGGCGGACATAAACTCTGTTAGAGAAGCTGCTTAACAAGAGCGACTGATCTGATGGTGACTGTGAGGCAGTGGAAACAGCAAAGTGATTTACAGTTCAGTCCATGAAAAGAAAGGGAACACTCTTGTTTCCCAACATCTTTTTTAAAGATAGTTTACCCTTGGAGAAGATAAACACTGGAAACAACTTTTCTAAATCCGATTAGGAATGTTTTTGAGTTTCATTCAAGTTCAGGGGATTGCTTGCTTCACTGACCTACAGTAGCCTATTGTTGCAAGTGTCAAACTAATGTCTGCTCTACTGGAAAGTGGGCACTACATTCTTCTTGTCAAAATACCCTTCTGCTCTTGTGTTTCTCCTACATTTTGGTAAATTTTTGTAAGATGTTTTGATAATCATCAAAAAACTGATTAATTCCTCTTGTGTGCTGAATAGATACTGGCTTATTCACAAACAAGTGCGATGAAGAACTGAACGAGCTGAGGAAGGGTATAGAGAGTGACGAAGGCAATTCTCCAGAGCCATGCAAGGACGATCAGCCCAAGAAGAAGCACAGGCGCAACCGCACCACCTTCACCACCTACCAGCTGCATGAGCTGGAGCGTGCCTTTGAGAAATCCCACTATCCAGACGTGTACAGCCGTGAGGAGCTCGCCATGAAGGTGAACCTCCCGGAGGTCCGAGTTCAGGTAGGAGGAACCGCAACACCAGAGGCAACGACATGAGTCTGTCTGAACCAAAAATATTTTGTCTGTTAGTAAGTATTCACAGTCTGCAGTGTTTGTGTTTGTTTTTATTTTATTTTCTCTTGTGTTGGGCCTTTTCTTAATATATTTCAGCAATAATTAGACAACCACATCACAAGCTGATCGTTAACCGTAAGAGTAAAATTGGTTTGTTTCCAAATGCTAGTGTTCTTGGGGACAAGAGAAACATGCCAAGCCTTTAGCCTTTGGCTTGTAAGTATTCAGGTAATGAGATTGTACTAGATACTAGATATTAGTTACGTAAGCAGAGTGTGTGTTTCTGTTAAAACACAAAATACCACAAGTAATATAGAGTCGTAAGGACAAAAAGGTACAGTCTTCAAATAGGACAGTAGCTTCTTTGTAAGAACAAAATGGCCTAACTTCAGACAAAATTACACATATAAGGTTGGCAAGAAGCAGCTGATAAGTGCAAAGAACTGAACAATTAAGTCTAAGCACAAACGGCCGCTTACTGGGAATTTCAGGAGCTTTTAGTTGCATCTCATGGCCTTCATCAGTGGTTGAAGTTTGCTCAGTTGTCATGGAGATGACACAGTTATTATCGTGACAACAGGTGGTTAGAAGATTTCCAGTAAGTTGACTGTCAAGAAATGTTTGGTTAGTGCTGCAAATATGATAAACTCACCATACCTGCAGTGTAAGAGGTGCTTGTAGGTAATTAACTACAACTGTATGTTTTTGCAGCTTAAATAACTTGAATAACTTGAACAATTTGAATTGTGTCTCATAGTGTTGAGATTTTGATTGTGCCTTGATCTGAAAGGGCTGTGTTAATGTAGAACCATTTCTTATTAAGATTAACTATTATTTTTCCAATGTTCACAACTAGTCCAAGATAATGCAAACAGAAAATCACCAGCCTCAAATTATGTTAATTATCAATCAATCATATGGGTCACCAGATACTTAAAGGAGAATAATTATACGCACATCACATGTAGCTGCAGGGGGACAAATATTGAAGAAAATTATAACATCTGCACATCAACCACCTAACAAGTTAATTTTAATGTTTAAACGTTTTGAACTCAGTCGGATCTCTCTTTTCATGGGTCACCACACGACAATCTTTCCATGGCTTATAGGTTCAGAAAAATTCTAACAAATAGAATGAGATCAAAAAATTTAGATCATGTCTCTTATATTCAGGTACTATTCGTGACAACTTGATTTTGTCCCCTAGGTCTGGTTCCAGAACCGCAGAGCTAAATGGCGTCGGCAGGAAAAACTGGATGCCAGCACCATGAAGCTCCACGACTCACCCATGCTGTCGTTCAACCGCTCAGCACCGGTTCACACCAGCATGGGTCCGATGACCAATTCCCTCGCCTTGGACCCCTGGCTGTCCTCCCCCCTGTCCAGCGCTACGCCGGTCCACAGCATCCCGGGCTTCATGGGTCCAACTCAAGGCCTCCAGACCAGCTACTCTAGTCACAGCTTCCTCAACTCCACTCCTCATCCTCCTCACCCTCCTCATCCTCACTCTCATCCTCATTCTCATCCTCACTCTCATCCTCATCCGTCCATGGGCCAGGGGATGCAAAATATGGCTCCTCCTCCCTACCAATGTCCGGCCCCCTACCCTGATAAATACCCTCTGGAGGACGTGGACCAGCGCAGCTCTAGTATTGCTGCACTGAGAATGAAAGCAAAGGAACACATTCAGTCTATGGACAAGACCTGGCAACCCATGTGACTAACAAACCTGACAGTACCTTGTGAATGACGCTCAGAAACTGAGATGTTGAAGTTGTTTCTTGTGGTTCAGAGTAACAGATATTGAGTAAAATGTTGGAAAATATGGCAGTGACATGTCTGTTACCCACAAAGAAAAGGAAATTGATTTTGAACTGTGATTTTGTGGATTTTAGGACTTTCTTTTTTCATTTTTCCTCATCTCAAGGACATGAATCAGACAAGTGAACTCAATTGCTGTAAAAGCAAATGTCTTTTTGGTGGCCATTGCTCTGTCACAACTTGCACCCCAGGAGCAAGGAAATATATTTCCTTATTATCCAGCTTTTATAACAAACCGTAGTCTCTTTACAGGAGCGTGTTACAGGCAAAATAGTTTTTAATGCCTAGAGATGTTCATGTGTCCCCTGTGACAGCTCGTATCAGAGGACAGCTGTTCATGAACTGGGAATGAAGGCATGACATCATGAAAATCACTTAAATATGGGGATTATTATTGTTCTAATCACTTTTCTGTTATTTCTGTCAACATCAAAAATTGAGTTAGACAAACATCCTACTGTTAATTATTTCCTTTTCCCATTTGTCCCCCACTAAGTTTGTGTTTTTTACTAATTAATCCAGTTGTTGCATTTTCATGGGTCAGCTGATCAGCGTCTCTGTGAATGAAAGTCACAGAGTCCAGACTTTGTGAATGAAAGTCCAGTTTCAGTTTAATGTGAGAGCAGCTTTTAAAAGTTGCGGCATGAAGACAAATCACAATGTCTCTGACTGGGACTGTAAATGCACGTCTCACTAATATGTTGATTTATCAAAGCTGAGTAACTGGTTTTAAGCTGATCTCCCAATTATACTACCACTTACTGGCCACCCAGTTTAGATCTTTGAGCTTATAGCTTACTGGAGGAAGATGACAACCGAGGACCAGTGAGGCCTGCTGTCGTGGTTTTCTATATACAGGGAGGGGACAAGCCGTAAAATAGATATCTGTTTGTGTACTAGAGTCAGAAATGTGATGGCACCTTCTAAGTGAACCAGGGTTGAGAATATACCAAAAATAATTCTGCACAATTATGATCTCTTTCTGATTTGTGCTGAGATGCTTTAAAGAAGGAAGGAGGGAAGGAAGGAGGGGAGGAAGAAAGGAAGGAAGGAAGGAAGGAAGGAAGGAAGTATAAAAGAAAGAAAAACAGGCTATTGAGTGGAGTAACCCTTTTTTTTTGCTTGAGTGGCTGTTAGAGGAGAAAACCTGTTGGCAGCTCAGTGTTGGGTGGCTGCATGTACGTGCAGTGCAGCAGAAAGAGCCCTGTGTGATGCGTCACCCTACATAGTTTAGTCTTTGTTCGGCACAATTGATCCAAGTGTATCCTCTTTGTCTGAAATTGAAGGGGTGGGGGTAGAGGGTGGTCTCAGGCTGCACTAAATAGGCCCTTGTAACAATTTTGTCATGGAAGTTTTTTTTCTTTCTTAATAAAAGGAGGAGCTGCTATGGTCATTAGTGACACAATATTGGTCTTTTACCATCTGTTATAGAGTCAAGATCTAATTGTCTTAAAGGTAAAGAAGAATCTAACCACAATGTGTTCCATAGGAGCAGTAGAGCTAAATCGATTTGTATTTGGTATTGAGACATTTTAACAACAGCATCTACAGATGGCATCTCACCTAACTGAATATGTACAGGCAGAAAAGCTACATGGTAATCCCATATGTTAACTTTTTTTACCTTGTTTATGGACCAAGAGGGAGAGAAAATCCTTCATCTTAAAGTGCAATTTCAGACTCCTTTTTATTTTTTATAGATATTTTCTTTTTTTAAAAAGGAGACTAATTTTGCCCATATCTGCTGATTGTATGGTTGTGATATTTCATTTTAATATAAAGTGAAAGTTGCACTGACAGTAAGTGACACTGACATCCACACTGACCACAGCAAGAACAATATTAAGTAATTTCTCGTTCATTTCTTGTTGTACTGCTACTACTACTACTTTCATGTCCTTATGTAGTTTTTTGAAAATGTTGTTGGTTAGTGATGTTTAGACTCCCAATTGGACAATGCCAGGACCTCACAACATAGAGGATTACCTTGCACATTAAGAGCTTCTTTAGGGTGCTACATAAATGTGATTTTGGACCAAGAACAAGCCAAAGGTTAGATAGCGGACAAAAATGCACTAGAGGTTTAACAGGTTTTTTTTTTTTTTTATTGTGAATATGTACAGGATATTTTTCCTGTATGGCTGTTTTGTTTCTTACATGTCATATCTGTCCTAGTGATATAATTGTTTTCTTTCTTTTTGATGTCCATATTCTGGAAAGAATGAAGATCTACTGAAAATAAATATAGTTTGATAGAATAGGTATCTCTACTTTCTCACTGCAGTGCTTTCATGTTGACCTGTGCACTCATTCTCACACAGTCACTTTTTTTTTACCCCAGTAAGTCTAGAGAGCAATCCAAGATTACTACAATATAATCGTTGTCATCTGACATACATGGGGAGAGACGTTTTTTTTTACTTTTCTTACAACACTTGTGCCTTGTCTCTCTCTGTCATATAAGCTCTCTCTCTCTCTCTCTCTCTCTCTCTCTCTCTCTCTCTTTTACCCCTCCCAATCCTCTCTGCTGTTCCATGGTTTGGTGGCAGAATGCCAGCCTGTTAGGAAGATGAGACTCCAATCAATCAGGGCTTCCCAGGGGGGCCTCTGACTGCAGGGTCCGACTCCCTAATTGCCCCTAGGCAGGCAGGCAGGCTGGCAGGCTCAGCCGCTGCAACACATGTTCACAGAGGGACCGGTGCCGCCATGCTAGCTGGCCTCCTCAGCGTGTGAATCACTTTCTTGGACAGATGGATGCCTGCATGGACCTGACTACATGGGCCATATGGGCAGGCCATTGGATGTAACAGAGAAATGTTTTTTATTTTTTTTTATTTTTTTTACATGTCCTGAAGTGATTAGCATTACACTCCAGTGGTATGTTGTTGGTTTGTGCCTCTCATGAATAACCAAGTCACAGAGCTAAGCATCTGATTTTCCAGAAAACAAATACTTGTTGATCTTTTAAAAATTCAGAAGGTAATTTGAGAGCACTGATTTTAAATAATTTCCAGATTCCCCAAAGACTCTTTTAACTATCTGGAAAAAAGAAATTTGCATCTGTTTTTGAAATGTTTAAAAAAACAAGTCCCTGCTCAATTTGTACGAGAACCAGTTAGATTAGTAACTTATTATTATTATTATTATTAAATTGTTAGTTTATTTTTCCAATATTTTATATTCATGTTTTAATAGTTTCTGTGTGTTTAACAAAAGAGGGCAAGGACATACTGTATGTCATTCCCGGCTATCCAGATTAGGAAACATTAGTTGCAACTTGGGACTGGTTAAAAATCAAAAATTGGCAGATATTTCTTTTTAATATAATCAGATGATTAGATCTGTGACTCAAATAAAATGGTAATGCGTGATAGGCACAAACTGGGGCTACTTGTTGGTATGGAACAAGAGTAAAAGCAGTTATGTATCGTGAGACACAAGTTGAGTTGTAAAGAAAAACACAGAAAGTTGCTTTTTTTCTCTGTATAACGTGTAACAAGTGCACAAGTAAGACAAGAGAGAATTATGGCACTTTCACTACTTTCACATGTTGATTTTTGTTTATCAGATCACATCTCAGGGTTCATGTTCCCGAAGAGCTGAACAAAAATTGCACTGAATGGATGAAAAGGGGGGAAAATGCTTTGGACAAGAAAGGATGAAAGGAGAGACAGAGAATGGGAGGAAGTCAGAGTGGGAGAAAGGAAAAAGAGAAACATTAAGAAAGCGATTAAGCAGAAGAAAAGTGTGGGAGTGAGAGAGAGAGGGAGGGAGAGATGGAGGGAGTAAGAGTGGAGAGGAAGAGGGGAGGGAGGGTGGGTGGGTGGGATGGCTGCTCATCAGAGTTAATGATGTAGAAAATCCCCCAATTAGAGCGTTTTCCTGTGTTGCAGGATGAGTTCAGAGCGGGGTCCTCTGACAGCCCAAGGATTAGTACCCAGGCCGGGCCAGGCCGAGCCGGGCCTGAACAGACACTAACTAACTGCTGGACAGCTTGGCACTGCTCAGCTGGGGCCGGATCGGGGCTATAGCCACAGCCAGGGGCCGGGGTAGGCATGCGTTTAGCCGGAGTGAGTGGCACAAAGAAAAGCATGGGAAAAAGAGCAGCAGCAGATCAACATAGAATAAAAAAAACAAGTGTTCTTCTCTACTATGCAATATTTCACTTTTATTCAAATGTGAGCCAAATAAGATTTTGACTTAAGTTGATCTTTATTTTACCTATTACTAAGTCCCTAAACTTTTCAAAAATGTACCTATTTTCTAAACGTATTGAACATTTGCACAGGAGGCACCAAAAATTCAGAGAGAAAAACATGAGTACTAATATCTGATGTTAACATTGTCTCTGGCTGATGCATCTATTTTGTGACAGCATTACAAACTGTATGTGCTCACCCAAAACATAACCTAATCTAATCTGGACATCTGGATTGTACTGAAAATCAATCTGTCCACATACTGCTTGATGTCAAACAATAGATCACAAGATGGCAAAAAAAAAAACAATACTCAGTATTGTGGTGGTGAGACACAGGAACACAGCCTTTAATCCTCCTGACTCGATACTTGGGACAGTACATCTGAACATCAATTTGTCTCTTCACACGACGAATAAGTGATTACTTTTGAAACATAACAAATAAAAGCCCTTGGTCTCTTATAGGGTATTCACCTACAAGTAAGAGAGACAAAACAAATACATAGAAGCAGAGATATTTGCAGAGACTTGAGTCAGACTTATGTCACGAAAATGCAGACTTGAGACTTGAGCATGAAGATTTGTTGAACAATGTGAATGAACAATTCTAGCATCTGGATATTTTCCATGCTTTCCTTTGCAGTCTAACTGTAAAGGTCACCGAAAGTAAGGTGTCAGTCTTCAAAGTTAAAGGTTGTTGACTAAATTGCAAATAGAAAGACAAGCCCTAACTTTGTTCATTAAGAGCCACTGAGTCCCTAATGACTAATTGATAAATTGTGCAGTCTATTATTTCGCTCCTGCACCCCAGTAGATCTGAAAGGGCCACGGCTGGAGTTAACAGTCTTATTGGAAAGATGCGTTCCTTGTAAAGGACAATAAGCGAAAATAGCGGAATTAATTGGATTTGATTAAGAGAGCTTTTCAATGGGACACAGCTTTTTCGCATGACATAATTAGAGGTCATTTAAGGGGGTGGGGGGGGGGGGG